>JAKSZT010053778.1:1949532-2034532 GCA_026826555.1 Tolypeutes matacus | reverse complement strand
GTAAAGCACCAATGAGATGTCTTTTAAAAACACAGGCACATATAGCAGCACACACAAATCTTCAAATACCTTAAAGTAAATTAATACCTTTACAGGAAAGTAAATGATTAAACCCTCTACAAGTAAATGGAGCTTTAACTTACTTTACTAAGACCAACATTGTGGTATTTCTTTTCCATTATCTTCTTCACTGGTTCCTCTTCTTTAAAGGTAATAAAGCAGAATCCACGCCTCTTATTGGTCTTGTTGTCCATGGGGAGCTCTATGGATTCCACCTGGTATCAAATATAAATTAAAAACTTAGTTTGTATTTTACTGACATTAAGAGCACAAGTTGAATGGGAAAATGCAAAAAAGGCCTCTCTACTTTTAATCTTTAAAGGGTCTATATCTGGGAGACAATGGTGAGTAGTGAGGACACTGGAAACTAGAAAGCATATGCCCAACAAAAGGTGGAAGGTCTTATTCAGTATTAGGCAACTAACTGGCGCTATGCAGGAAGACTGTTCCAATGCTGTTTGCTCTTGCAAAATTATGCAGATTTTGGTGGGAAATTTCTCAATCCCTAAATAATAGCAACAAAACATGCATTCTTTTTGAGTCAAGTAAAAAAATGTCTACAGGTTGTATCTGGGACACAAGGCTCATTGTTCTGTTTCAAATCCTTATTTTTAATTTAATTAATCTTCAGTTTTCATTAAATCCTTAATTCCTAAAAGGAACCTTTATCTCACTATTTCACTAATATATCTGTAATTAGTCTCATAGAATTTGCACATATACATGTGGTGGAATTGAGAAGGCACTCCTTTCCCATATTCAACTGAAGTTTCTTTCTATATTATCTCACATAACCCAATCTTGATTTCTTTTAGGACACTTCCTTGTGTTCCTATTATTTTTATTTCTTTACTAGTCCGGTGAATTCCTTAAAATAAGAATGCATGTTGATCTCATCTTTGAGTATCCTGTGCGCCCAGCAATAATTTGAATGATAGGCACTCAATAAGTGAAAAAAATGGTATCATTTAACCTTCAAATAGCTGCTAAAGGTATTTTCAAAATCTTTATTCCAAAACAAATCATATAACCTGTACTAATTTTTAACAGCTTTGAAAAATCAACTTAAATGTTGACAATTACATTCACTCTAATTTTGACATAAACTGGGGTCAAAACATAACATACCTCACCAAAACCACCAAAGTACTCCCTTATTTTCTCTTCAGGTGTATCTGGAGAAAGGCCACCAACAAAAATTTTTTTAACAGGCTCTTTTGTTTTCATGGCTTTGGCCCTTTTAGGATCAATCACCTTCCCATTCAATTTATGTTCTTTCTGATCCATGACCTAAAAAAAGTTTTTAATTTTAAATATGTATTAGTTTTAACTAAGATTCACATAAAATTAACTTATTTAAAAATAAGTTATATAAATACAGCAAATGGCAGGCATGATGGCCTGGCTCAAGATTAAACTGCCAAGTCATGTGGCAATGTGACACCAGCTAAAACATGCTAGTATATTAACCTAAGGTCAGCAAGAATGCCTTGAGTGGATGGGTGGGTGGGTAAGTGAGGAGGGAGGGAGGGAGAGAGGGAAGCAGCCCCCACAAATTAAACCAACTACTACATAATTATCACATTTTCAACTACCAGCAACATAAACATGTATGCTACTTCCTCTTAGCCCAGGACTAAAATTATGATTAGATCAAAAGCTTCTTGCCTAACAAATTTGAAAATCTGTATTTCTGTAAACTTGCCACAGACACTTTTAAAATTCAGCCTCTTAACGATTTTTAAAGTTAATTTTAAATTAGCAAAACCTGTCATACAGAAGCTATTCAGTGAACAATTCTTGAATCTGACCCTCCCTTCATAAAATGCATTGACAAATTTGGTACTGTCATTTTAATTTTTTTTCCATTCTGGTAGGTATATATAGTGGTATGTTATTGTGGTTTTAATTCGCATTTCCCTTATGATTCATCGAGTTGGAATGCTTTTTTCATGTTTATGAGCCATTTGCTTTTAGTGATATACCTCATTCAAATATTTTACCCATTTTTCTATTAGTCTTTTAAAAAATAATTTTAAAGCAGTTGTACATTTACAGAAAATATCATGCATAAAGTACAAAATTCCCAATACTGCCTTCCCACCAAACACATTTTTGAGGGTTGTCTTTTTTCTTATTGATTTGTAGCTTTTAAATATTCTGGATATGAGTCCTTTGTCACACACTTTTATTGCAAATTTTTTTTCCCAAATAATATCTAACTTTCTAAGCTCTCTAGATATTATGTCTATGCTAGGTTTTTTAAAAACTCTAAAGTGTCAATTTATAATGTTTTGATTGGTAAAAATGGCTATAACATTTTCCTTAATATTTTCCAAAATTTATCTTATAAAATTTATATTTAAAGCAAAAAATGTAACAACTTTTTATAACTGCAAAAAAGTAACCACATAAACAATGAGCAAGTTCAATTTTTCATCACACTATCCACATTTTAGTATTTTATATTACTTATTCAAATATTACTAATTGATCAGAATACATAACACACTACCTTATCTACACTCTCCGACTCTTTAAATAGCACAAAGCCAAAACCCCTTGATCGCCCTGTGATAGGATCTAACTTCAGAGTGCAGTCTACAACTTCACCAAATTTGGAGAAGTAGTCCTTCAGATCTTTCTTTGTAGTGTCCCAGCTAAGGCCTCCTATAAACATTTTCCTGTGAAGACAAAAATCAATATTACAATGCTAAAAAAAATTTAAACTTTACCTTAAATATTATCCACATCAATAATACAACTTTTCCAAACTGCACCAATTTACTGAGCAGTATATTAAAATGTCATTCTTCCTATATAGCCACACATAAAGGACATCCTATTCCAAAGTTTTTCCTCATCACTGCTGCTCCTGCGTAATTACAAAATAATGAGCAAGCAGCAAATTAAGTCTTACAAATGATTGAAAAGATGTGTCCCCAAAGTAAAAATACCATACATTAAGTATTTCTTAAATTACAAGTTAAATATTCATTAACAGCAAAATACAGAATCTTAGCTTCAGATTTCTCAAATCTTCATTAGCATGTCAAAAAGCTATGCAGTATCCACTGATCCCAGCAACCAGAATGTGTCTATGCTCCTGTTCTACTTCTGATTCAAAAGCTCTCATTTTAACAAAACTTCTTAGCACACAAAGCAAAAAGCAGAAAATTCTAAGTCTCACAATTAAGTTGTGAACCAACTTTTTGATGTGCTAAGAACCCTTAAAGATAAAAGCAATCATGCAAACAATTTAGTAAACAAAAGGAATTGTCCACTGAAGCACAAATGCATTGTTAACCTAGATGTTTTCTTTACAGCAGAACCTCAGTTAACCAGCAGTAAAATATTTAAACCTTTAAATGCTAGAAGTGACAGATGGGTGAAACAAATTACCAAGACACTTTAAGACCAAAGCTGTTAATTAAAAAAAGAGAAAGGTAAAATCTTAAATTACTCTTTAACATTACTACAGCAAAAGGCCATAAAGTTCTGACCTGGCAGCTCTTTGATCCTTTTTATATACACACACACCCTTGCCACAAAAAAAAAAAAAAAAAAAGAGAGAGAGAGGCTAACACCTCTCTATTCTTTAGAGATAGGACTGGAAATTTTTATTTTGGGGTAAACTGTCAGAATTTGTTATGAGGGCTAAAAATTTCTCCATGAGAATAAAAATTAAATGCTTGTTCAGTGTTTTCTCATGTTTATAACTGGCGTTGGGGATAGGGGTGTGGTATGAACTTCCAGCTCTAGAAAAGAAATTAAATCAGGTCTTTCATTAGGAAACATCTCCCTCTTGTGGGGTGTTAGCATATTGCCACTAAAGCCCATTTTTGGAACAGTCCAATTGTTCTTGTTTCTCCTCCCCAAAGATGCCAAATTAACTGAGGTGTTACTGATCTATTTTATCAAGTACTTATTTTTTATTTCTAATGACAGTTAACTTTTAGTGCAAAAGTAGTCTTGCTTTAGGCATACCATACTTCCCATTTCAGGTTTTAAGTTTTCAACTTGTACATGTATTCTAGAGCTGGGCCATTTACTTGCTTATTTTTCAGAACTATCTAAAATATAATTTCCATGTATGAAGTCACATTTATAACCCTTTTGTATTTTATAATCAAATGAACATAAAAAAAAAAAAAAAAACCATAAAGCTACACAGGTATTTTTAATGTTTCTCTATTGCCAATTTTGTGTAAATTTTAAAAAGAATTTAACAATTATACACATTTCCTTTCACTCAAAAAGAACACACTTTCTAGTATTCAATTCTTATTCATAAGTTGCTTTAAACACCTTACTTTTAACCCAGATCCAGAATCCCTTCATAGATGAAAGTTTATTACCAAATTTACCCTTTAAAGTTGAAGAGGACACTGCTATCTTTTTAAAGATGAGAAAGAGGACTATAAAGCAATGGCCTGTTGCTCAGATATCCATGACAATCTCTAGAACAGAAACACTCCAATTAAGATTTAATTATTAAATTACCACTTGTGATTATTACAGAAATTTCCCATCAATAATTGAGCAAAAAAAACTTGGAAAAAATATTTCAGCCTGATTAGAATATATATAAACAAAAAGCCTTATTTTAAAAAGCTAAAGTTGAGAAGCAAGAAAATTCTGTTCCTCAGAAAGAACTAGTTTTTTATTTAACCAAGGCAAAGTTTTTATTGGGAAAGCACCCTTTATTTAAATTAATAGAAAGCAATTTTAGAAAATAAACACCAAGAATGAGGCATGCCCTATTATTATTCATAGGCCCCAAATGTTTTACACAGCACAGGAAGTCAAGTTTTCTTAAGTATTAGATAAGCACATACTAATTCATCAACTGGGCCAGTAAAATGTGTAAACAAGCTCCCCACCTTTAGTATAGTCTTTAATATATTCTCCTATATCATTTTTAAGCCTAAGTTAAAATGTTAATATGCTTACATTAGAACTAAAGTGGTTTGCTGACGATTCTATCCTTCCTAAGCCAACAGTGAAATCTTATTTACCCAGAATATTAAATATTATGGTTAACTACAACAAATACATTATCACACACAGTGATCAATAGTTCTTTAAAAATTAGAACAAAATATGCAGTAAAACTTCAGATAACCAGCATCTTTAGGGAATGACAAGCCAAGTATTCCAGAGCTGGAAGTTCCACCTTCCTTAAAGCATTCCTGTCTTCCTCAACTCTCTCTCCAACTTTTTTTTGACCTTCAACTACTTGAAATGAGTTTTTCCTATAACATATACTCTTTTGCCTTCTTAAATAAGAATCATAATTTAACACTCTATGAATAGGTCTTCATTAGTATCGTGTGTCCTAAGGGTCTTCTGAAATGAGAGCTATTTATTAATGCACTAACTGCATCTCATTTCTTAGTTCTTTCAACAAGTTCTATTTTCCATTTTTGCCAGATTTACCAACACTTGCTATTCTAACCTTTTCAAATATTGTATAAAGTAAATCTCTGAGCAAGAACCTAAGTGGCCATCCTTTGAAAATGTATTACACTACCCATTTAGGCAGCACAAAGGGCTGCTCTGCTCTAATAAGGAAAAGGCTGCTGAACTGTTAACAGGTAAATATACTACAGGTGAATATACTACATTGAATACAAATTATGCCAAATCCGTTTCATCTTTATTATATGGAGTACACTAAATCCATCCCATTTAGCAGGTATGCCAAGTCATAACTGTATGGTACAGTGGGAAAAGATCTATTTACCTAGATAAATGGGAACTTATTTTAGCCTCTCTAGAACATCAGCATTCCAACATGCTCTCTCTTTCAAATCAAGAGACAGCATAAGACAATACCAATTTAAATAACCTATATTTCCTATGATTATATCTTAAAGCATAATAAACTTATGGTCCCATCCAGAGTACCTGTGTTACTGGCATCAATACAAAGCCTGGCTTTCAAGTACCTGTCACACTCCTGCAGGGAGAGGTACAAGCACTTTCCAATAAAGTAGAGCTAGAACATTTAAAAAAATCCTCAGAAGTCAAGCTAAAACTACGTTACAAGACTTGTTCAAGTAGCAACACAAATGGTCCCTAATACTGCAATACAAGTTTTAAATCTAACTATTAGTTATAAGTGAATAATCCCATAACTAAAATGTAGGACTTCACTTACAATGTTAACAAAGGTTAATTTCTTCCTTCTAGTTATAAACTAGCACCTCAAATGCAATACAGTATTCAAACCTACTCAACTGAAGCCTCAATGCTTTTTTACAGATATTGAGGTTACCAAATTATAAAATTAAATGACAAGCATGAAGTTACACAAGTCAACGCAGATGACCATCCAGGAATTTTGCCTGCTTTGTTGGAACATTATTTTATCACCTTTTAGAGAAAGGGACTGTGTAAGCCAAATTGCCTGGGTTTGCCATTTATTAATAATTTCTGACACTGCTTCTCCATCTGTAAATCAAGGACTAGTAGTCTACCCATCACATTATCTGCAGCAAATATTAAACTGAGCTTAAACTCAGGCTATACAATAGAGCATAATGATACATCCTAAGTACTCAATAAAAATAAGTTATTTAGAAGGGGTAAAGCACAATTTAACCACAATCAATTTCGACAACAATAAACAGTTTAATATCAAGCAATTTTTTCAGTTACTCAATGGCTTAATTTTTTTAAAAAACTACATGAGCTCTATGAAGTTTCCAATATTAAGGGGGACAGAAAAGGCCAGAATGAGTTTTATATAAATGGATCTTAAGATTATTCTTTTCAATGCTACAGATTTAAAATAATCCAGAAAATTTTAAACAGCCCATGTGAAAAATACAGACTAGAAATCAGGTCATCTAAGACCCTTAAAATAAAAATCTAGCTTCCAAAAATATCTCTACTCATCTATACATAAAAGCCAATCATTTTAGGTAAAAATAATTTCAAAACATAAAAGGTAATACAGACAGAGCAGTCCTGGCTGGGAGAAAATGTTCTCTGAGTCATCTTGTTTTTTGCCCACCCAAGAAATTTATTCTATGGACTATTATGGTCCACTAGATTTAATATTCCAAGGCCAATAATTATTATTTTATTTAAAGATACTTCCCTAACAAGTCTCTACCGAGAAACATGACAGCTTTGAACATCTTATCAAAGTTCTTCATAATTTTGGAATAGGGACAAAACAGGATTCTATAACTTTCGAACACTTCCTACAACTCATGTGGTGTCATAACAAGTTCTGACAGTTTAAAAAATAAAAATGGTTAATGTGACACACAGTTCAGCTATATAACATGACTGACCGTCACCTTTGATGTTATACAAGTACACTATTAATCCTCACTTAAAGTTTTTCTAGTATTTTGTTTAAACTACTACTTAAAATTCTGATATAAACTATAATGAAATCGCACCAACACTTAAGATCAGTATTTTTACTTATAAATTACAGATTTTAAAAGGCACTAGATACCTATAATGAGAAAGTTGTTTTGCAACTAGTTAATTCCGCATGGTAGAGTAGAATTTGTATAAAAACTATCCTTGAGGGGGATGAATGTGGCTCAAATGGTTGGGCATCTGTCTCCCATATGGAGGGACCTGGGTTCGATCCCGGGACCTCCCGGTAAGAACAAAAAAACAAACAAAAAAAAAACTATCCTTGGAAGTATTCTGACAAAATTAGATGAACAGAAAAAAGTAACCTAGCATTTTTATATCAGATTTGGTATATAAAAGAAACTTTTAAACTATTTAAAAAGTATTAGACATTAAGGTCTAAAGTTATCCAAGAAACAAATTTTTCAAAAAATGTTTTAGCTAATAAAATCTAAATTTCAGTATTACTGCCCATGATTAATAGGTAATTATTCTCCCAAGCTTCCTATGTAAGTTAAGATAACATTTAAGGTAATTGTGAAAATGAATCCTATTTTTATTCTAGACTAACACAAATGGATAAAACTTTTTCAAAGAAACAATTCCTGTAGCCTAGTATATTAACATTACTTCATATACTTTAGAATGAACCTAATTTACTATAAAGTTTAAAAATAACATAAATTAAACATGACAGCTGAGTAAACCTTAAATGCTTAACCCCAGTGTCCTTTTTTATTTCATTACAAGGAAGCATTGATATATTTCACATTTTTAATAAACTCAGCTTTATAGGATAAACTCCCATTTACCTAGGTTAAGGAATCAAGTTTCCTTAACCTAGAAAGTTAAAGTTCTGGTTAACTGAGATTATCACACATTCCAAAGTTTTATAGTTTTTTTTTTTTTTTTTTTACTAGATATCAATTTAGATACCAACACTAAAATCAGAAAATGATCTTTACCTTTTTTGATAAAATCTTATAATCTTAAAATGCTTTACCCATCACATTTTGTCAATATTATAAGGGGGAAATTATAGGAAATTCATTACATGTCATTCTCGGTTGTTTTTGAGTATTTGCTGATAGTTTTTATCTTTTTCACAAAACTGAAGTGCTAGGATGGGGACATTCCAGGCTGTTAAGACTTTGTGGTCACGCTTGAGTCTAGATAAGCAGGAATTTACAGTACATGACCCAATACTTAAAACTGTACCACCTCAACAAAATTATCACCTTGATTATTGGCCCAAAACTGGAATAGGAGTCTCCTCACTCAACCCCCAGTTATTTTTAAATGCCTAACTCCATTGTACAATATAATACTCCATAGACTAAAATATGCTTACCTTTACTCCACAGGAGTAAATCACTGGCAGTATCAACTATTAGGGCACTGGATAAAAACACACAAGCTATCAAAGCAGGCTATGGAGTCAATCTTCCTGTGGTGAGCATTGTTTCCAACACAGAAGTCAGCAAACCAAGTAACAAACATGTTATATTACCTGAGACCAGGCTGTTGGAAGGGAACAGAGAGAGATCCCAAGCTTCCAGCATTCAGTTCAGGGCCCTATCTACTGAAACACTGTAGAGCTAAAGTCAAATCAGACTTGGCCTAACAGAAGTTATATTCACTCCATTTATGAATCTGCACACAACTGAGGTGTAGTTTTATGTGAAATAAGAAAAAAGTTATTCTATTCCTTTTTAAGCACTTTCAAGTGTGGCATATATCACCACTTGAAGGCTAAAACTATTTAACCTTCATACTGGACATAAATCACACAGCATGTTGGTAGATTTGAGATGGCAGAATACCCGGGCAAATTTAAAATATATACTTAGTTTATAGAAGGTACCACATACTTTGAAAATAAACCCAGGTTTAAGCCAAGTACGTTTATCTCAAAAAGAAACAATGAAAACCTATGGTTTTCTCCAACTCCAAACCCAAAAGGTCAGTTGATTGCTATTATCTTTCAAAATAGGTAAGAATTTGAAATTAAAAGAATTTAATACTCCTCCCCTCCTTTATGTCCCTCAGATTTGGGGGCAGCAACTTCTGCAAGTTTAACACTAGAAAACTTATCAAAAGTTCCACTGAACTTAAATTGAAATCCATATGCCCAAGTAAATAAACTCAAACTACTGAATCAAAAGGCCAGTAAGTCTGTCATGAGAGTGCCCCAAACGTAATTAACATTTACAAAGCAATGTTCAAATTGTCCTAGAAGCACTAAGGTATAGATAAAAACACACACTGGTCCATTCTTTTAAAATTAGACATGCGACAACATAGGGCATAATTCATTCAAAACCCTCCCAAATGAAAATAATCACACTTGAGCTTATATACTGACAGTTATAGGACTAGGCCTATTGTCTTGTAGAATTAAAAGGTATTGCTATATTTGCCTATCATTGAATTGGGAATATTTTGCTCCTTGCCCACTCCAGTATAATCAAGTCAATGTACCTACCTTGTAAAACTGTGTCTGAAAGCTAACACAATATTCTAGTTTTCCAAATATCTGATTTTTAAAACTCTGCCCCCAGGTAGCTTTCTACATGGCATATCATTTTGCCAGATACTAAGTAATTTTAAAGTACCTACCCAAAAGAACTTCAGCACTGTAAAGAACAGAACAAGTCAGCACCATAAAGGAAAACAGAAAATTCCAGTAGAATCACTTATAAACAAAAACTAGGGATATAGTGGTAAAGTTGAAAAGACTAGAGGTGCAGTCAAACATCATTTTACTATGGAAATGAGTATTATTCTAAAGCCCCACAGTAAGCTGTAGAAACATCCTCTAGAGTTATAACAGGCAAGTCCTAAAAAACAGCTCTTTCAATTCTTACATTAAAAAAAAAAACAAAACCCTGTACATCTACCAAAAAAAGCTGATTTTTAAAACATGTTTAGGATGAAATTATAAACTTTATTCTCAATTTAGGATTGTAAAAGGAAATGCATACAGAAATATAAATTAAATTTAGATAACTTTACACTTAACCAGTCTTATCTTCACTTATTGAGACTATATTATGAAAACTGTGTTGCCCAAACGCCCTCAAACTGGTAAACAGGATGCACTTGCCAGACAGCAAAAACAAAACACCCAAATACTTAAACTTTTTTTTTATTCAAAAAGAAAAATTTAAGAATATATGGAACTAGAAGAGTATAGATAATGTAGTCATTAAGAAAAAAAATATTAAAACTTATGAACAAAATCTACATTTGTAACACTTGCTTCAAATGAAGCACAGTAAAATCCTATTTTCAGTGGATAGCAGTTGATCATAATCTAACACATTCATTTACTATTATTCATTCATTTTTCCTAAGAGGTCACCCAAAAAAGCGTAGTTAGGTCCTAGGGCAAGTATAATTGAGTCAGTGACCTTCAAAATAAGTTTATGATGTCAAATTACTGAAAACAATTGCTTATAAAGATTAGAAATATATAATGTAGTAGTAAACAAGTCTTAACTTATTATTTAAGCTTATTAAGTTTGCCACTCTTAACTAAGCAGTGAAAATGAACTACTAGTCACCAAATAAAGAAAAATAAAATTAATCTAATACATTGTTATTCTAACCCTAGTCTTTCATCTTTTTTTCCTATTTGCTTTTTCCTTAACCTACTAGTTCAGTCTGCTTCATTTCCAATATAAATCTGGGCAGTTTTAGTGGATGAGAGTACAATAACAGGTAAATTTTATGTAAAATTAAAAGCCTTATCCCAAATGGGCTCTTAAAATAGAAAGTAGTATTTACAGGAATAAGTCAACTATGTGAAAATTACTTATTCACCTGTGGCCCTCCAAACTCCAGTGGTGGTGGATACAAACCCCTGGAAAACTCAAATATGCTCCTGAAGGTAAAAGTTGACATTTAGGGGACAGGAAGGACAGGATAAAAAGAATACTCAACCGACCAGCCTTTCAAAGAGAAGTCATGCAACTGTGAATACATGTCAACCAATTATAATTAACATTACAGCCAAATCATACTGAAAATCAAAAAGATGGTAAGAACGATAGTGGAGAGCCTTTATCAGCTGTCCTCTGAATGGTTCATAACCAATTCTTATTGAACTTATATTTACAAATATGGTGATTAAAAAACACTTGAAATTGCTTTACTTTTGTTATGTCCAGAATATTCAGTACATCATGCAAGACACTTTCAACACAAGATTTTCTAACAAGTAACCTTCAACATTTAGCATTAAATTTAAAATTACAATACAAAACATTTTCCATTGACTTTGAAATTACAGTAGTATTTTTTCTTGCACAAATATAAATATCACTATTAATTATACTTAGCTTAAATTGGCCAAACCACAATTACATGCATTATCACGGACCAAAAACCATGTAATGGCATCGATTTTGCCCAAAGATTACACACAATGCCTAAAAAGATTTTATATCCCAGGTACAAAATATCCTATTGTAGTAATGTCTAAAACTTCCTGGGGATCAATGGGCAAGTAATACACAGCCTTTGCATGTTATGGCTATTGAAACCCTTATAATACAGAAATAAAATTTAAAAGTTTTACCATTCTTCCCGCTGTGCCGTCGCTGCTTCAGAGTGTCGTGGGGAGGAGTTTGAATGGCTAGGGAATTAACAACCGGTACAGCAACCAATCAAAATTCTAGTTTTAGTTTTTGACAATGTTAGGGTTAAAAACTTTAATTCATTTACACTTCAGTTCAACAGTAGATATCTAGAAAGGCAGCTGCTTTGTGATTTGAAAACTCAGGGCTAATAGAAAGCCTGCCGTAACAGCAAGTTATAAATTAATCATTTTGGTGCCTCTGTCCAAAGAACAGAATTCAGAAAACAAAAACCAAAATGTTAAAGGCTTAAGTTTCCAAAAATTTAACATTATTCTATTAAATTAAGCTATACATAATTCAAGATTAGTTATTTTTAATTAAGAAAGCTAGTTTCCCCTCCCACCTCCACTCCCCCAAAGCCAACACAATTGACAAAACAGCCTGAGAGCCTGCCTAGGCTGGGATTAATAAATTATATATTCCAAAATGCTCCCACCCCTCCAAATTTTGTGTTCTCTTCTCCAATAAAGGAACTCGGTTTTCTAATACAGGATTAAAGCAATTCTATTGCTTTTACCTTCCACCAACACCTTTCTGCTTGTTATAGTGAAAAAAATTCACCAGCACCCCAACAAAAAAATGACGAAGTGTTAACCCCGGATCGGCAATCAATAAAGGGAATAGGAAGAAAACCCAACCAAGAACCCCGATTTAAACCCCTCCTACTAAACTCCTGCTAGCTCCCACTCGCAAATGCTGCATCTTAATACAACTTAAACGCAGCTTTAAGCAATGCATATAACTGTTATTCAAATAGGAGAACGCAAGTATTATTTGGAAAGCTGCAAAAAAAAATTTCAATTTATGAAATAAGGCAGGTGGATCTCCTTTCCAACAGTGGGTTAGAGCGGGAAGGAGAAATCACGAGTTAAAATGGATCCTGGACACCGAAAAAATTAGTTTTTTAAAAATTGTAAGTTGCTCAGGAAAAATAAGGTAAAAGGACAATCTGTAAGAGAAGTTGAAGTAGGGGAACCCAATAGCTGAGGGCGCGAAAAGGGTGCGCGGTTAGAATAACTCAGCGGGGTGGAGGAAGGGCAGCCAGCAGGCTGAGAGGAAGGAACAGCTCCAGTCAAGTGCAGGCCCTGTGGACAAGGAACTTAACCAAGGCCCACGGAACCAATGTACCGGTTCCAACAGGCGACTCGGGACATTTCACTAGGCCCAATTTGTTCCGTAGCTTGAAATACAGAGCCTATGCGCTCATGCCGTTAATGTATAGTGCATGAAGCAGAAAATGAACAGACTAAGGCAAAACCTTCAAGACGCAAAAAAAACATTCGGCCTAAAGCCGAGGTGAGAGGTGCAGGAGTGGGCGGCCCTCTACAAGATCCCAAAAGCATGTGCTCATAACGGATCTCATAGTCTGGGATGCTAAAGTGAGAACCCCCAGGTAAATCTTCAATCCAAGAATAAAGGCTTGTGTGTCTGTCTGCGTTTTTATGCTCGGGACTTTAAAAAATGGGGAGAACAGAGGGAAAAGGAAAGGTACCGCTCGACAGGCGGGAAAAAATCCCGGCGCCTAAGTCGGTGGGAGGAGACCCACCGGGAGGGAGGGAAGGAGGGCGGGCCGGGGAGAAGCATGGTGACGGCTAAAGGTGGAAACGTGTGTGATGGGGGAGGGGGCGACAAGCAGGCAGGGGGAGAAGGAAATGAAGGCCTGGGGAAGCCCAAGGGGAGCCCTAGGTAGAGATAGGAAAAACAGTGCAAGGAGGTTGCAGAAGGGCCCAGAGGATGGGCGGGCGAAGAGCGGGAACGAGGCCTAATGGCGGGGGAAAGGGAGGGGGGATGGGAGACTAGTTGGGCCTGACTATCCCGGGCCGCCCCTTACTCACCCTTCATCCTCCTCGTTCTTACTGGCGTCGATCTTCGCCCCCTCCGACTCGGCGCTGCCCCCTTCGGTGCCTCCGGCCGCGGTTCCGCCCCCGGTCCCAGCTCCGCTTCCCGCCGCCGCCGCTGCCCCCTGCGCCGCCGCCACCATGGTTCCCTCCTGCTCGCCCGCCGAGCCGCCTACCGCCGCCGTTGCCACCGCCGCCGCCCCGTCCCCGCCGAACTGCTCCTCCGACATAGTGCTACTGCCTCCGCCGCCGCCGAGACTACACCCGCCGCTGCCGCGAACCGAAACTAGCAGCAAAGTAATCCCCGCCGCTGCCGCGCGCCCGCTCTACCTCGCGAGGCACACAACAAGACAGAGAAGGCGCGCGCGTGGCTGCGAAAGCTCCTGCGCCTCTCTCTGGCCTGCCCCCTCGCCTCCCACTCTCGCGCGGCGCGCACTCCTGCTCTTTCCGGCTGCACTGAAAAAGAATAAGCAGCAGCGGCGGCCGCTCTTGCCTCCTCCTCGCTTTAATGGCGCCGCCGCGGACCACCTAAAATGGCCGACGGAAGAACGGCGCGTCCCGGTCACGTGACGTGAGAGCGCGCCCTTTGCGCCTCCCCCGCCCTCAGTACCGCTAGGTTTTTTTTTGTTTTTTTTTTCTCCCCTCCCTTCTTCGTCGGTCCCGCCCTCTCGCTCCCTTTTATACCTCCCTCTCACGCGCCGCGCTGCACAACGTGGGGGGGGGTCTTTAAAAGGAACCGGAAGTTACGTGCTCTAAGACGGCCGCGCAGAGACCATCGAGAACAAGGAGAGCGCTATTTCGAAGATTTGGCTAGAGGGGCTCCTTTCCTCTGCCCCCGCCCTTCCGAGAATTCCTGGAGTCCGCTCACCCTTCCCCCTCCTGCCCGCCGCGAACTGGTGCGACCGCGTCGGGCCGGGGTGTGGTTGTATTTCCCGCGCCTTAGCGGGCCTGCACGTTCCGGAAGATGACTGTGCCCTGTGGCCCTGCGGCGTGGGGCGGGGGAAGGGAAATGCACATCTGGCTGCACCTTCTGACCTAGAAGTGCCCAGCCCTAGAAAGGAGGTCGTCCTGAGCTGCCGACCCCGTGCCCCGAGCTCTACCCCCAGTGACGCCCCGCTCGCCGTACGCGGGTCCCGCGCGTGCCCCGACTGCAGCAACTCCTCCGCCCGCGGTCGCCGCCCCCGACCGGGTGACATTGAAGTTTCCCCGCCGCCGCTGCACCCCTGGCTGGCAGGCCGAGACCGCTGACGATTGGTTTATTTTTCTTTTAAGATTAGCTTTCCAAGTAAGATTTTTGCTTGCCCGCTTTTCTCCTGAATTTTTTTTGGGAAAAGAAGCCGGTAATTGTCATATTTTAAGGAACAGGTATCGTTTTGCTCTGCCACCTTTATTTAAAGATTCTGAAACCTTCCACGAGTGTGGTAAACTACTAAGGGTTGAGAAGTGTTAAATTAAGGATTCGTTTAATATGTTTAGTCCTTGCACTAAATAGAATGTATAAATGCCATGAATCATCTTTACGAAGTTTGAGATTGTTGTGTTGTAGGGTTTTGTTTTTGTTTTTTTTTTTAAACACCGCTAGGCGTTTCATGCAAAACAATTGTAAAGTTACTCTTTAAGAAGACCGCATAGAAATTCCAAATGTCATGGCTGGAAACTAGATTATTCGGGCTTTGAGGTTTGCAGCTCCCTGCAGTACGTCTAAAAATATTTAGTTGCTAGGAATTCTTTACTCAACAAATAATTATTTGCCTGTTTAGGCAAAGCGGAAACAAAGACAAGTTTGCAAAATATGGCAAAAACCTTTGTTAAACATGTATTAATTGGATGTAATCCAGAATTTCAAAGGATGAGTGAAAATAACTTTTTTAATTAATCAAGGTAGCAGACTTTGCATTCCAGAATAATTGAAGCTGAGTACAGATCCAGAAAGCACATGTATCTCAAGTGATTGAGCGCCTGCTTCCCTTGCAGGAGGTCCTGGGTTCTATACTCGGTACATCCTAAAAACAAAACAAACGAGAAAACCAACTGTCACTGGGGACATGATGTAGTCCAGTGGTTGAGCTCCTGCTTTCCATATAGGAGGTCCTGGATTCAATCCCAGGTACCTCCTTAAAAAAAAAAAAAAAAAGTTTAACTTAGAGCAAGTGGCAGTGACTTCATTTACTTTTCCACCTAATGAAATATCAGCCAAGGAGAAAGTGGGTTTTATGCTTAAGCCAAATATTCCAAGTTAGAGACAATTAAGAGAATCTACTGAAGTAAGGTCGCTGGACTGTTCTTTTCAAGAAAGGATGGCTCTGTGAATTCTCCCCTCCAGTCACCCCCCTCCACCTTTAGTAATAGTGACTTTCCGGAAAGATTAATTTTAATTCACATATAGCACCATAGCTTTTGGACTTACTGGAATTTATATATATATATATATATATATTTTTTTTTTTTTTAAAGATTTTATTTATTTATTCATTTATCCCCCCCTTGCTGCTTGTGCTCGCTGGGTCAGCTAACCACGCCGTGCGGGCGGGCTTGCCTTCACCAGGAGGCCCCGGGAACCGAACCAGGGGCCTCCCATATGGTAAACGGGAGCCCTACTGATTGAGCCACAGCCGCTTCCCTGGAATTTATATTAAAAAAAAAAAAAAAAAAGCCTAGAAATCATTTTAAAGCTAATACCTTTACTTATCTGCTATATTTGTATGTATTATGCCACATCAGTCATAGCCCTTCACGTTATGGTTGAAAGCTCTCCCTCCCATACCCCTACATTTTTCTTAGAGTTCATTTAACTTCCACCCTAGTTCTTTTCATATTCCTCTTCTCTGCCTAGTAACTCCTCCCCATCCTTCAAAACCGCAATGAAGTGTTTTAATCTCCTAGTTGGTTTGGACTTAAACTCTACAAAAGAGGCAGGAGGTACACCCTATACTCAAAATTTTGAAAGTGGAATATGCACGTCAGTTGGCAATCGCGGCTAGGCAGTGTCTGAAACAGTAAGAACCCACTTTCTATTCAAGAACACATGCTAAGCCTCTTCTACAGCTGTGATTAACAGGCCATACCCAGCCTGGACATTTACTCACTTGGAGAGCAACCTCAGTAGGATATAAGAATTTGGTTAGCTCTCAAATTTTAGGTAAGGTGAAACTTCATCCAGTGAACCTTCCCCATCATCACTGGTGGTTGTCAGGAAACTCTTAACTTCACTCAGAGAAAAGGGAAGCCCTATCGCTGTGAATGGTCAGGTTTCGTTTCAGCAACACTTTACTGCAAAGGTTGAGTTACTGCTTAACTGTGGGGTATTGATAAGGTGCCTTTAGGTGCAATTAACAGAAAACCTAGCTCAAAAAAGGATTCAATAAGGAAATTTAATAGTCTCACTCCAGACCTATGTATCCAACTGCCTACTTGATATCTCTGCTTCCAGGTGTCTGAAGCTTAAGATGTCCAAAACCAAACTCACCCTTCCCTACACATCTGCTTTTTTCAGTCTTTTTCATTAAATGACACCTCCACCTGCCCATATACCATATACTCTGACCAAAAACCAGGATACTACTCCCTTCTTTACCCCCCACATCCAATCAGTCAGTAACTCCTACCTCCAAAATATAACTTGATTAATCTAAAATGCTTCTTAGAACATAAATACTGGAGTTGTTTCTAGTTAGATTTATTCACGTGGTACTTTATGTTGAAAATTTTATGGCCTCAGATTTCCATTCAATGTTATTCTGTGTCATTTCCATCTTATAAAAATTTAGCATTATCTGAGATTTCCTCCCTCCTCTTCCCCATTTAATTTACAGCCCTCTTGATCAGTTGGGCATGTTTCTGTGAAAATATTTTTTCCCTAGTCTCTAAGGGATGCCCTTTATCTGTAGTCAAGATGCCAGATTTTATTATTAGTTTCCTAGGGATGCCATAACAAAATACCACAAACTGGGTGGCTTAAAACAAAGTTTTTCTCTGACAGTTCTGGAGAGTAGAAGTCCCTCATGTGTCTGCTGGGTTCTTCCTTAAGAGGGAGAATCTCTTCCATGCCTCTGTCCTAGCTTCTATGGTTGCTGACAGTCCTTGGTGTTCCTTGGCTTGTAGATGCATCACTCCAATCTCATTCCATCCTTTACATGGTATTATTCTTATTGTGTCTGTGTTCTGTCCTCTCCTCATAAGGACACACTAGTCATTGTTTTTAGGGTCCACTCTAATCCAGTATAATCTCATCTTAATTAATTACATCTGCAACGATCAAGACCCTATTTCGAAATAAGGTCACGTTCACAAGTACCAAGGATTAGGATTTCAGTATCTCTTTTTTGGGTGGACGCAATTCTATCCACAAGGGTTCAAACGTGTAATACAGGAATCCAAATTCTGTGCAGCTAAGCATTCACATATATCACTCTCTGTCTCATTTCCAACCTTCCATGGAAAACAATGTTGAGAATTTGTTTGCATTCCTAAATACTAAGCCAACACTGGCCCAACATTTCAAAATCCATTAATATACTTATTAGGTCTCTTCCAAAAGTGATGGATGACATTTCTCACAGATCAGTCGAAGCAGATAGTGACTGTGGAGTTTGATGAGACTGTAGACCACATATTACTTTCCAGCAAGATGCCCAGGAAGACAGCATACCTCCCCATAGGCCACAGCAGGCCCTAAGGCTGCCTCTGCCTCAGAAAGTTGCCAAACATCATTCAATTACTGAACCGTTTACTGCAGCCTGTTGTGTGGCAAGCAGCATGATATACCTAGCATATAATCAAAACAATCCATCTCTTCTTTCTGGGTTTAGTGACCTGTATCATTACACTGTATACATCTTGCAGAGCCTCATTATCTTATTTAGTACTATATTTTTATTTTAAAACAAATAAATTAATACAGCTCTTTATAAAAATCTAGACAAACAGAAGTGTATATGTATTTAAAAAGGGAGGTGGGAGAGAGTGTTGTCTACGGTGTGAACTGTGGTCTATGGTTGGTGGCAAGGCCCCAGGATGTGTAAGTCCATTGAGGGTGGTGGGCCACACTTGTGGGAGATGTTTGTGTGGGATGTGGTGGGAGGTGTGGGAGGTGGGCAACATGGGAATCCCAGTGGGTTCCATGTAATATTTTGGGTATCTAAGCACCTCTTAAAATATATTTATATATATACATAAATAACATTTTTGTAAGCAAATACACATATGCATATATATTTATATATCATTTTGCAAATGTTGGTATGTATTGTGAAAATTTTGATTTTTACCCACAATAAAAAAAAAAAAAAAAAGGAAAAATAAATAAATAAATAAATAAATAAAAAGGGAGGGGAGGAGATGTCGCACAAGTGGTTAAGCACCTGCTTCCCACGTGGGAGTTTTTAATTTTGAGGAGGTCCCATTTGTCTTTTCTTTAATTGCTCGTGCTTTGGGTGTAAAGTTCATGAAACCATTCCTAATACAAGCTCTTGTAGATGCTTCCCTACGTTATCTTCCAAGATCTTTATGGTCTTGGCTCTTATATTTAGATCTTTGATCCATCTTGAGTTAATTTTTGTATAAAGTGTGAGATGGTATTCCTCTCTCAATCTTTTGGATATCCAGTGCTCCAAGCACCATTTGTTAAGGAGGCAATTCTCTCCCAGTTGAGTGGGCTTGCTGGCCTTATCGAATATCAGTTGACTGTATACGCAAGGATCTATATCAGAGCTCTAAATTCATTTCCATTGGTCAATATTTCTATTCTTGTGCCAGTACCATGCAGTTTTGACCACTGTAGCGTTGTAGTATGTTTTAAAGTTAGGTAGTATGATTCCTCCGATTTCATTTTTCTTTTTCAATATGTCTTTGGCTATTTGGGACCCCATGCCCTTACAATGATTTCATAATTAGCTTTTCCAATTCAGTAAAAAATGTTGTGGTAATTTTTATTGGGACTGCATTTAATCTGTAAATCAGTTTGGGTAGGAAAGACATCTTAATGATGTTTAGTCTTCCTATCCTTGAACAGGGAATATTCTTCAATTTATTTAAGTCTTCTTTGATTTCCTTTATCAGTATTGTATAGTTTTCTGCTTTCAAGTTGTTTACATCTTTAGTTAAATTTATTCCTAGGTATTTGATTCTTTTAGTTACTGTCGTAAATGGGATTTTTTTCTTGATTTCCTCCTCATATTGCTCATTATTGGTATACAGAAATTCTCCCTATTTTTTGCATATTGATCTTATAACCTGCCACTTTACTGAACTCATTTATAAGCTCTAGAAGCTTTGTTGTAGATTTCTCAGGGCTTTCAATGTATAGGGTCATGCAAATATGAAAGGAAGAATTTTTACTTCTTCCTTTCCAATTTGGATGCCTTTTATATCTTTCTCTTGCCTAAGTGCTTGAGAAAGTACTTCTAACACAGTGTTAAATGACATTGGATTCTCTGAAGAGAAAACTGTTTGGAAAATTTACCAAAAAAAATAACATTCAATTTGACTTATTTTATAAAAATATTTTTGGGAAATACTTAGGGAAAAACACATGCAAAATGAATAGAAATTAAATGACCCAGCAATTTCACTCTTAGGCATATATATTTTTTTAATTAAGCAGTTTTATTGATATATATTCCCATACCATAGACTCTATCCAAAGGGTATAATCAATGTCTTAATAGTATAATCACAGTGTCGTACATTCATTACCACAAAAAATTTTAGAACCGTTTCAGTACTCCAAAAAGAAAAAATCCACACTGCTTAGCATGCCTTCCCCAGGACCACTAATCTAATTTCATCTTTATAAATTGATTTATATTTACCTTTTATAGAAATGGAATCATACGATATGTTACACAATATATTTAGTTCATAGTAGTGCAGTCATACAGTATTAGTCCGTTTGTGTCTGGCTTGCTTCACTCAACATAATGTCCTCCAGGTTAATCCATGTTGTTATATGCTTTATGACTTCATTTCTTATTACAGCTGTATAATATTCCATCATGTGAATACACCATAGTTTGTTTATCCATTCATCAGTTGATGGACACCTGGATTGTTTCCAATTTTTGGCAATCTTGAATAATACCACTATGAAAATCAGTATGCAGATGCCTGTTCATATCATTGCTCTCAGTTCTGGGTATACCCAGGAGTAGTATTGCTGGGTCATGTGGCAAATCTATATTCAACTTTTTTAGGAACTGCCAAACCATCCTTCACGGTGGCAATACCATTCTACATTCCCACCAACAGTGAATAAGTGTTCCTTTCTCTCCCATCCTCTTCAACACTTGTAGTTCTCTGTCTTTTTAATACTGGCCATTCTTATAGGTGTGAAATAATATCTCATTGTAGCTTTGATTTGGGTTTCAACATCAATAGTGATGTTGAACATTTTTTCATGTGTTTTTCTGCCACTTGTATTTCTTCTTTGGGCAACTGTCTATTCATGTCTTTTGCCTAGTTTTTAATTGGTTCGTTTGTCTTTTTAATATTGAGTTGTAATATCTCTTTATATATCATGGATATTAAACCCTTATCTGACAGGTAATTTCCAAATATTTTCTGCCATTGAGTCGGCTGCCTTTTCATCCTTTTGACAAAGTCCTGTGAGGTGGAAAAGTTTTTAATTTTGAGGAGGTCCCATTTACCTATTTTTTCTTTTGATCCACATGTGTAATGTCCAAGAAAACACCACATACCACAAGGTCTTTAAGCTGTTTCCCTAAATTTTCTTCTAGTAGTTTTATGGTTCTGGCTTTTATATTTAGGTCTTTGA
This sequence comes from Tolypeutes matacus, assembly GCA_026826555.1. NCBI lineage: Eukaryota > Metazoa > Chordata > Mammalia > Cingulata > Chlamyphoridae > Tolypeutes > Tolypeutes matacus. The sequence continues at coordinate 2,012,837 of JAKSZT010053778.1, read as the reverse complement.
TCTACTTTATTTTGCCTCTTTCATTTTTTTGGTTATAGATATCCAGTTCTCCCAGCACCATTTGTTGAAGAGACTGTTTTGTCCCGTTAACATGGACTTGGTGGGTTTATCACAAACCAGTTGGGGGGTAGCGGATGTAGCTCAGTGGTTGAGTGCCTGCTTCCCATGTATGAGGTCCTGGATTCAATCCCAGGTACCGACAAAAAAAGAGTATTGATTGGTAGTGGATGTGGCTCAAGCAGTTGGGCACCTGCTTCCCACAAGGGAGGTCCTGGGTTCAGTCTCCGGTGCCTCCTAAATGAACTAAAAAACAAAACAAAAAACAACAGGCAGGGAGCAGATGTGGCTCAAGCAGGTGAGTTCCCACCTCCCACATGACAGGTCCCGGGTTTGGTTCCCGGTGCCTCCTAAAGAAGACAAACAAACAACAAGCAGACAATGAGCAAAAAACAATGAGTAGACAATGAGCAAAAACAACAAGCAAATAGATGAGGGAGCCATCTTGGAGGGAGAGCCACGGACAGGCGGACAGGCAAGCAGACGAAGAGACTAATTCAGGGGAGCTGATGTGGCCCAGTGGTTGAGCGCTGGCTTCCCATCTACAAGGTCCCAGGTTCAATTCCCGGCCACAGTATCTTAAAAAGCAAACAAACAGTTGGCTGTAGAGGTGAGGGTTTATTTCTGAATTCTCAGTTCTATTCCACTGATCAGTGCATCTGTCTTTATGCCAGTATCATGCTGTTTTGACCACTATAACTTTGTAACATGTTTCAAGATCAGGCAGTGAAATTCCTCCCATGTTGCTCTTCTTTTTTAGAATGCTTTGGCTATTTGGGTGCACTTTCCCTTCCAAATGAATTTGGTAATTGCCTTTTCTAATTGCCTTTTCTAATTCTGTGAAGAAGGCTGTTGGAATTTTTATTGGTATTGCATTGAATCTGTAAATCAGTTTGGGCAAGATTGACATCTTCACAATATTTATTCTTCCAATCCATGAATACAGAATGTCTTTCCATTTGTTTAGGTCTTTTTTAATTTCTTTTAACATTGTTTTGTAGTTTTCTGCATATACGTCCTGTACTTTTTTTTTTTTTTTTTTTTTAAGATTTATTTATTTACTTTATCCATTTTAAACCCCCCCTTCCCCATTTGCTGTTTTGTGTCCATTCGCTGGGCAATTTTCTGTGTCAGTTTCCTGCCATCTCTTCTCATCCTCCAGTCGATCCTGGAGACCTCCGATGTAGGAGAGAGGTGTTCTGCCACCTGCGCCACCTCAGTTCTTGGTTTCCAGAGCTTTCGGAGCATCTCATATTGTCTCTCCCCTGTTACGTCATCATCTTGCTGCATGGCTCCTGGGGCCTGGCGGCTCACTGGCACACAGAGCCTGGCAGCCCATGCGCTTTCTGTATATATATTTTTTATTTTACCAGGAGGTCCCAGGGATCAAACCCAGGTCCCTCCATATGGTAGACGGACGCCCAACCATTTGAGCCACATCTGCCCCCAGTAGCTTGCTTCTTTCAAATATATTCTTAGTTAACATGACATAATGTTTTGCTTAGAGAAGGAAAATTGGGCATGTTTGTGTGTGTGTTAATCTGAATTCACTTACATAGTAATCTGAATTTTACTATGAGCACTTTCCAGTTCCTGAACAGAATATATAAGCACAGCCAGGGTGCCTGGCATGATGAAAGACATTCCTTCCAACCTATTTGTGAAAGATATCCCAAATAGGTGTTCTTCTATTGAAAAACACCACCACTATGTATACTTAAAGTCATAGTTTACATTTAAATGCTTTGTTGTGGGTTCTTCACAATTTTCTAATTACAGGATCATGTTTTCTACAAACAGTGAGCATTTTACTTCCTCTTTTCCTATTTGGATGCCTTTAATTTTTTTTCTTGTCTAATTGTCCTAGCTAGAACTCCTAGTACAAAATTAACTAACAGCGGTGACAGTGGGCATCCTTGTCTTGTTCTGGATCTTAAAGGGAAAGCTTTTAATTTTTCTCATTGATTTCAATGTTGGCTGTGGGTTTTTCATATATGTCCTTTATCATATTGAGAAATTTCCCTTCTATTCCTATCTTTTGAAGTGTTTTTATTTTAAAAAGGATGCTGGATTTTATCGAATGCCATTTCTACATCGATTGAGATGATCATGTGGTTTGTTTTTTCTTTCAATTTGTTAATGTGGTGTTTTACGTTGAGTGGTTTATGCTGAATGAAAAAGTCTTGCATACCAGGAATAAATTCCTCTTGGCCATGATGTTAAAGTCTTTTGATATGCTGTTGGATTCAATTTGCAAGTATTTTATTGAGAATTTTTGCATCTATGTTTGTTAGAAAGATTGGTCTATAATTTTCTTTTCTTGTAATATCTTTATCTGGCTTTGGTAATAGGCTGATGTTGGCTTCATAAAATGTGTTGGGTAATTTTCCCTCCTCTTCCATTTTTTGGAAGAGTTTAAGCAGGTTTGGTGTTAATTCTTTTCAAAATGCTTGCTAGAATTCACCTAAAAAGCCACCTAGTCCTGGACTTTTCTTTGCTGGGAGATTTTTGATGACTAAAACAATTTCTTTAAATGTGATTGGTTTTAAGTTCTTGTATATTTTGTAGAGTCATTGTAGGGTTTTTTTGCATTTCTAGGAATTTATCCATTTTATCTAGGTTGTCTAGTTTGTTGGCATACAGTTTCTCTTAATAACCTCTTATGATTTTTTTATTTCGGTGGGGTCAGCCGCAACTTCCCCTCTTTCATTTCTGATTGTATTTATTTGCATCTTCTCTCTTTTTTTCTCTGTTAGTCTAGCTAGGGGTTTGTCAATTTTATTGATCTCAAAGAACCGGCTTTTGGTCTTGTTGATTTTCTCTATTGTTCTTTTTTGTTCTCAATTTCATTTATTTCTGCTCTAATCTTTATTATTTCTTTCCTTTTGTTTGCTTTGGGATTTTTTTGCTGTTCTTTTTCTAGTTTCTCTAGTTGATTCAGTTAAATCTTTGAGTTTAGCTCTTTCTTTTTTTTTTAGTATAGGCGTTTAGAGCTGTAAGTTTCCCTCTGAAGATTGCTTTCGCTGTATCCCATAAATTATGATAAGTTGTATTCTTGTTTTCATTTGTCTCTATATTTACTGATTTCACTTGCAATTTCTGCTTTGACTTACTGATTTTTTAGGAGTGTGTTATTCAGCCCCCACATATTTGTGAATTTATTTTTTTCCTATTGTTGATTTCCAGTTTCATACCATTATGATCTGAGAAGGTGCTTTGTATAATTTCACTCTTTTTATATTTATTGAGACTTGCCTTGTGACCTAACATGTGGTCCAACCTGGAGAAAAATTCATGGGCACTTGAGAAGAATATATAACCTGCAGAGTTTGGATGCAGTGTTCTGTATATGTCTGTTAGGTCTAACTTGTTTATCATATTGTTCAAGTTCTCTGTTTCCTTGTTGATATTCTGTCTAGTTGTTCTATCAATGATGTGAGTGGGGTATTGAAGTCTCCAGCAATTATTGTAGAGATGTCTATTTCTCCCTTCAGTTTTGCCAGAGTTTGACTCATGTATTTTGGGGCACCCTGGTTAGGTGCATAGATATTTATGACTGTTATATCTTCCTGGTGGACTAATATATAATAGCCTTCTGTATCTCATAACTTTTTTTAATTTAAAGTCTGTTTTGTCTGATATTAGTATAGGTATCCCTGCTCTTTTTTGATTACTATTTGCATGGAGTATCTTTTTCCAACCTTTCACTTTCAGCAGGTTTGTATCCCTGACTGTAAAGTGATTTTCTTGTAAGCAGCATATGAATGGCTTGTGGTTTTTTTAATCCGTTCTATTAGCCTGCATCTTTTGATTGGGGAGTTTAATCCATTCACATTCAGTGATAATACTGAAATGCATTATTTACTTCTACCATTTTATTCTTTGGTTTTCATATATCATATTTCTGTTTCTCTTTTTACTCTTTTGGTTATCCTTTCTGCTATTTTTTCTTCTATACTCTCCTCCAGGCCTCTCTCTCCTGTCTTTTTCTTTCAGGTTCTAAGGCTTCCTTTAATATTTCCTGCAAAGGTAGATTCTTTTTTGCAAACTCTCTTGGTTTCTGTTTGTTTGTGAATATTTTATACTCACCTTCATATTTGAAGGACAGTTTTGCTGGACAAAGAATTCTTGGCTGGCAGTTTTTCTCTTTCGGTATCCTAATTGTATCATACCACTATCTTCTTGCCTCCATGGTTTCTTAGAGAAATCTGCGCTAAGTCTTACTGGGCCTCCCTTATATGTGATGGTTTGCTTCTCCCTGGCTCCCCTCAGATTTTTCTCTTTATCTTTGACATTTAACATTCTAAGTAGTATGTGTCTTGGAGTAGATCTATTTGGATTTATTCTGACTGGGGTGCAGTTCATTTCTTGGACATGTAAGTTCATTTCTTTAGTGAGAGTTGGGAAATGTTCAGCTATTATTTCCTTAAATACTCTTTCTGCCCCTTTTGCCTTCTCTTCTCCTTCTGGAACTCTCCTGACACATATGTTGTTGTGTTTTGTGTTTTCATTCAACTCTCTGAGCCCCTGCTCAATTTTTTCCATTCTTTTCTCTCTTCAGTTTCAGGTCTTCTGTCTTCAGTATCACCTGTTCTTCTATCATTTCAAGTCTGCTATTGTATGCCTCTGGTGTGTTTTTTATCTCACCTATTGTGTCTTTCATTCCCATGAGCTCTCTTACTTTTCTGTTCAGAATTTCAGATTTTTCTTTGCACTACCTTAGTGTCTTCTTGATGTCATTTATCTCTTTAGCCATATTGTCTTTCAACTCACTAATTTGATTTTGGAAATTTGTGCACATCTCGCTCATTAGTTCTCTCAAATCTTGTGTCTCTTCTGGGGCTTTGATATATTCCTTTCCTTGGGCCATGTCTTTCATTTTCATAATTTTTTATTATGTCTAACCATCTGATTAGGATGGTGAGTTTATTCCTATGCTCAAATTTTTTCTCTTTCGTAGGGATTTAGTGGTGGGAGGCTGTGTGTTACTGCCATTCTTTGATTCTTGTTTCAACCTGGATCTTTAGGATTGTCCCTCTTAATTGCTCAAAACTGGCCTCTGGACATGGATTATAATGGATTGCAGACCCACTTTCTAAGGCCTTGCAAAGGGAGGCTATAAAGCCTGGAAAAAAGTCTCTTATTTATTTACTTGTAACTTCCTTGAGTGCACTTCCTTGGTCTGTCAGCATGCAGTGCCCTTTGGCAGTCCTCTCAGTTCAGTGTCTGAATTGAGTGTGCTGTAACGTGGACTGAATCAATGTGATATAGGTTCCTGCCTGGAAGCTAATAGCCTTGTAATCTAAACTTTCTCAGAGACAGTTTTCCAACCTTCCTTGGCAGCCACCTCCCTTTTCCCAGGTAGAAAATAATTCTACTCCCCTCTGTTTTCTTAACAATCAGTCCCAGTTAGTAGAGAGGGAGATTGATAGCATCGGATCTCTTTAGTCCAGTGCTGGCTGCCAGGGCAAACAGTGGCATGGCCCCACCCAGCCTGGAAAGGCTGGTGTTACACAGCAGACCAAATTTGTGGTCAACAGCTGAGTCAGCCTTAGGCTGTGTCCCTTTCTCTCCCCTTTCCTGGGGAGATGGATCCCTGCGGCCCCCTTTGTCTGTAGCCCCCAGCCCAGAGGCCTATGTATTGAAAAGTGTTTTTTACTGTGGAGGAAGGTGTCTGCCGTAGCAGCTGCCACTCCTAACTCACAGTTTTACCGTGTGATTCTTTTCCTTTGTCCCTCTCTCTTCTGGGTGGTGCCCAGCCTTCCTAGAAGACTTTGTTCCAGGCCGTTTTCTGCCTGTCCTCTAGCTATTTTTCTCAGAGAGAAGACAGTCCATTTCTTTCTTTCTTTCTTTTTTTTTTTTTTTAAGATTTTTTTCATTTTTTTATTCCCCCCCCCCCCCCCCGCCGCCTGCGCTCGCTGGGCCAGCCAACCACGCCGCGCGGGCGGGCCTGCCCTCACCAGGAGGCCCCGGGAACCGAACCCGGGGCCTCCCACATGGCAAACGGGAGCCCCACTGATTGAGCCACAGCCGCCCCCCAGTCCATGTCTTTCTAGTCCACCAATCGGAAGGCATAGTATACCCAAGAAAAATTAAAACATATGTCCACACAAAAACTGATACATGAATACATGAATGCTCATAGCAGCATTAATTGTAATAACCAAAAGGAGTGGAAACAAACCAATGTATAAAAACTAATGAACAAAATAGAAAAAAAAAGTTTTTTAAATAAACTAATGAACAGATAAATGAAGTGTGGTATATACAGATGTATTGGGGTTCCCAGGATCATCTCATTTTTGATGATTCACTAGGAGTACTCACAGGACTCAGAATATAGATGTATTCATGGCTAAGGTTTATTCCATTCAAAGGATATAAAGCAAAATCAACAAAGGGAAAAGACATGGGGTAAATCCAGAGGAAACCAGGTGCAAACTTCCAAGGATCCTCTCCCAGAGGAGTCACACAGGACATACTTAAATCCTCCAGCAATGAATTGTGAAAATGGGTTGTCTACTAGGGAAGCTCATTAGAGACTCAGTGCCCAAGAATTTTATTGAGGGTTGGTTACAGTCAGCCCCATCTGCCTGACACATACTAAGATGCCAGACTCCAGAAGGAAAGGTTTATGATAAACATAAATCACATTGTTTGTTCAAACAATTATGGCTCAGTAAACCACTCTTCTCAGTTAGGAAATAGTGGGAACCTCCTGAAATCCAAGTTTCCAGACACCAACCAGAAGTCAACCTTGCAAGCAGGTCTTTTTTTTTTTTTTTTTTAAAGATTTTATTTATTTATTCATTTATTCCCCCCTTGCTGCTTGTGCTCGCTGGGTCAGCTAACCACGCCGTGCGGGCGGGCTTGCCTTCACCAGGAGGCCCCGGGAACCGAACCCGGGGCCTCCCATATGGTAAACGGGAGCCCTACTGATTGAGCCACAGCCGCTTCCCACAAGCAGGTCTTTCTAAGGACAGTAGTTTCATGCTTGCTAGGTTCTCTCTTTTCCGCATACCACAAATAGAATATTATTCAGTGATAAAAAGAAATGAAGTACTGATGCAAGCTACAACATGGATGAACTTTGAAAACTTTATGCTCAGTGAAAGAAGGAAGGCACAAAATGCTACATATTATGTGATTCTGTGTATATGAAATGCCCAATATAGGCAAATCTATAATAACAGGAGAGTAGTTGTTGCCTAGGGGAGGTTGGAGGAAAATGGGGAGAGATGGCTAATGAACATGGGGTTTCCTTTTGGGGTGATAAAAATGTTCTAAAATTGTAATGGTTGTGCATATATATGTATATCCATATATTTGTGAATATAGTAAAAACCATTGATTTCTACGTTTTAAATGAGTGGATTTTATGGCATGTGAATTATATCTCAATAGAGTTGTCATTTAAAAAATGAGTAGAGGGAAGCGGATGTGGCTCAAGCAATTGGGCTCCCGTCTACCATATGGGAGGTCCTGAGTTCGTTTCCCGGGGTCTCCTTGTGAAAGCGAGCTGTCCTGTGTGGCAAGCTGGTCCGTGCAGAGAGCTGGCTCATGTGGCAAGCTGGCACAACAAAAAGAGACAGAAGAGATTATAGAAATCTTCTATTATAGTTTTTATTGAAGAAATTTATATTGACAGAAGTTATATCTGTGCAGAAGGAGAAAATTGCATGTATTTATGCTCATCATTTTTATGCATACTTCTATCCCTTTTTCTCTATGTCTACTATTTTTCTCTCTGTCCTCTGTCTAATATGAAAGGACCTCTTTTAGAATAAAACATTGTGTATTAAAAAGTCCCCAGAGCCTTGCAGTGATCTTTAGCAGAGCTCTCTTCTGAACTCAAATAAAAGAGAGAATGAAAAATTGAGTCGTAAGTAGGTAAAATGACCTGCTAACATTTCTAGCCCAGAATTATTCACTTCACTCAGGAAGAGCCAACCATCCCTGATTAAGTACACACAGCAGAACAACTAGATAAGATTCTCCATGCACCAACTACTAGACATTTCTCTTTTCTCTTATTTTTTTCCCCAGAAATACTATGTTGTTCATTGGTGCTGTATTGTATCTGGAGTAGTTTTTTTTTTTTTTTTTTTTTTTCTGATTCATTTACGTGAAAATAAAATTCCTCGTCTTTTGTTGTTCCTAACACCTCCCCACCTTCCATAGCCCAGAGATTTCTTTATGACTCAATGCCCTCAGCCCCTCCTTGGCCCAGCCATTCCTCCACACTCCAAAAATTATTCCTACCAACTGCCTTCCATGTTGTTAGTGCATGTCTTCTAGCTGTTGGCTGAACAAGAAAGACTCAGAGAAAAGAATTCACATCAAATATGTATATGATGATACTCTTGAATTCTGAAAGTTTGTTTTTAACTTAATCAAAAAAGTCATACCTAGGGAAGCGGCTGTGGCTCAATCAGTAGGGCTCCCGTTTACCATATGGGAGGCCCTGGGTTCGGTTCCCGGGGCCTCCTGGTGAAGGCAAGCCCGCCCACACGGCGTGGTTAGCTGACCCAGCGAGCACAAGCAGCAAGAGGGGGATAAATGAATAAATAAATAAAATCTTTGAAAAAAAAAAAAAAGTCATACCTATTTAAAAATTATTTATCTTAAAAATAATGTATGGTCATTCCAGAGGTTACGCTTATGCACATCTCAGCAGGATCTCATTGACTGCCAAAGTAAATACTACCTCAAATAGCAGGGCTCCTGAGGGCTCTGGAGACATCCAGACACTATAGTCAGAACAGATAGCTAAGGAGTTTGGTGCCCTGCCAGTGGGCCCTACTTTGGAATTTATGCTCCCCAGTGTCACAGAGTTGGACTCAGTTGTAATTTCCCTACACATGGCTCTTCCAACCCTTCTATATTTGAACCTATAATTAGTACTACAAGTGATAGGTGTACGTCCAAGAGACTTAAATCTTTGGGCTGTCCAAGTGCCAGCTGGGCCCTGAATCCTCAACAGAGTTGTAAAACCTACTCTCCAGTTCATTGGACTCACCCAGGACCACTAACAAGGAGATGATGATGGACAATGACCATCCCCAGGAACCAAGAGAGTCCCATCCACCTGCCTTTTGGGATTGAAGCCCCCTCTCAATTAGAGGTGGAGTGGGCATCACCATCCCAGAATCCTCAGGATTGGGGAATGAACTATGGACTAAAGTAGACTTACTGGCATTCTGCTATAGACTTATTGTGATTCTAGCAATGTAAGAACTGACATCATTGATGTGGAGGCAGTGGCCTCTGGAGGTTCTGAGGGCAGGGAGAGGGAAAAGCAAATGTAATATGGGAGCATTTTGGGGACTTGGGAATTGTCCTGAATGACATTGCAATGACAGATAAAGGCCATCATATATCTATATATCTTGCCATAACCTACAAAATTGTGCGGGAATGTAAACTACAATGTAAACTATAATCCATACTTAGTGGCAATGCTCCAAAATGTGTTCATCAATTGTAACAAATGTACCACACTAATGAAGGATGTTGTTAATGTGGGAAAATGGGAGGTGTAGAGAGTGGGGCATGTGGGAATCCCCTCTATTTTTTATGTAACATTTATGTAATCTAAGTAACTTTTAAAAAATTAAAATTTTTAATAAAAAGTTTTATTTTAAAAAATAATGTATAAGCATTATAGAAAATTGATAAAGTATAATTTTTTCTTTTCCTTTTTTTTTAGTGTGGACAGTTTGGGGGGGATCACAATTATTTTGATATATTTCATATATTTCCATAAGTTATTTTTCTATGCCTGAGATCATATCAGATATACAATTTTCACCTACTTTTTACTTAACATTATGGGAAAAACATAATAAACATTTGTTAATTTGTGTTTTTCTTTTCAATTTTATAAATTTTGTTTGTTTTTGTTTTAGGAAGTACTGGGGATTGAACTCAGGACTTCGTACATGGGAAACAGGCTCTTGACCACTGAACTAAATCCACTCCCCAATGGGAGTTGGTTTTTTCATTTGTTTATTTGTTTTGTTTTGTTTTGTTTTTAGGAGGTACCAGGGATAGAACCTGGGACCTTGTACACTTTGTACATGGGAAGCAGGCACTCAACCACTTGGGCTACATCTGCTCCCCTATAAATGGTTTCTAAAGTTTATATTGAAATACAACCTGCTTGCAGAAAAGTGCATATACGTTTATAGCTTAACAAATCTTCATAAACTGAATACATGCATTAAAACCGGCACCCAGATCAAGAAACAGAATGTTACCAGTACCCCAGAAAACTCTCATTATCCCCAACCTTCCCAAGAGCAAGCAATATGAGTTCTAACAAAAGAGATTTCATTTTTATTTATATCTCTATTTTAAGAAACAATATTCCAAAGTATGGCTACACTATAGCTTATTTAACCATTACATCTAAGTTATAATTTTTCAATATATTAAAAAACATAACTAGTGCATAAGTTTATTTCTTTATTTACTTTAGATCATTTTCTCAGAATAAATGTCCAGAATTTTTGAGACAAGCTCACAAACATTTTCAGCATTCTTGATTCAGTTTGCCAAATTGCTTTCCTAAAATTTAGTCCAATGAACTCTCCCACCAGTTGTGGAAAAAAGTAACATTTTACAATAAAGTTACCAGAATTGGGTATTCTCTTTAAGAACAAAATCAAAAAACACCAAATCACTTTACTATTTCCAAACAAAAGCAGTATTCTATGGTTTTTTTGGTTTGCAGTTATTTAATTACTAGTGAAGTTGCACATATTTTCCATTGTTTATTAGCCATTTTTCTTTTTTCTTCTATGAATTGTCGGTTCTTGTCCATTACTCATACATTGACTGGACGAGTCTCAAAAAATTTTTGGTCAGTTCATATGTACTGACGTCTTAATATGACACCACACCCAAAGACAGCTGCAGTTTACAAAAGGCCTTTTGGTGCCGCGGGAACATCTCCCAGAGGAATTTCAGCCATGTGGTTGGTGAGAGATGAGTTTGTGGAAAGTGGAAAGTGGAGGAGAAACTTTCTGTTACACATCAAATCCCACTCCGGAGGCCTTTGATTACATGTAAGACTACAAGTGGTAGTCACATCAAGAGGAAAGAAAAGAAACTGGAATCCATCTAGGACATAGAGTCAGTAAACCCAAATCTTCAGGAGCCAGGCAACTAATATCAAAGAATGAAGATGACTAACTATAAAATAATAAGGAATGTGGGGACTAAGGTGTAACTGGAGACTAGCAAGACCAACCTAAAGACATTTTTTTTTTTTTTTTTTTTTTTTAAAGATTTATTTATTTATTTATTCATTTATCCCCCCCTTGCTGCTTGTGCTCGCTGGGTCAGCTAACCACGCCGTGCGGGCGGGCTTGCCTTCACCAGGAGGCCCCGGGAACAGAACCCGGGGCCTCCCATATGGTAAACGGGAGCCCTACTGATTGAGCCACAGCCGCTTCCCATCCTAAAGACATTTAAATTTAAAAGATTTAAACAGCAAACCCTCCCCCACCCCCAACTCCTGCAAAAATGAAAAAACAAATGAACAAACAAAAACTGGGCTGAAGCCTGCCTTTCTTGCCACCCATTTGTGAACAGACCAGGCTAAAAATGTTTAAAATTTTAGGCCAAGGGAAGCAGGTGTGGCTCAAGCAATTGAGCTCCCACCTACCACAGGGGAGTTCCCTGGTTCGGTTGCCGGTGCCTCCTAAAGAAGACTCCGAGCTGGCGTAACAAGAGACACAAGAAGGAAAACATTATAAGAGAGAGCAAAGCAGGGAATGGAGGTGGCTCAAGCAATTAGGCACCTCCCTCCCACATCAGAAGTCCCAGGTTTGGTTCTGGGTGCCTCCTAAAGAAACAAGGAAAGACAGACACAGCAAGTGCAAACAATGGGGGTGGGGGGGGTAAATAAATAAAATCTTTAAAAAAATATTTTTAGGCCAAGGAAATTTAAAATTTCTGAAAGTTCGGCTAACTTAGTTTGAAAATCCCATTTGTACATTCTGTCTTACCTGGAAACTGAGCATGGTGTGGCAGTGGAGAATTGTAAGATATAATGTCTTACAAACTCCGTAGTAATGATTGGATGGAAATAAATGTCCCCATCAATAGATAATTTGTCATTTTCCATGTAGGAAGTACAAAGTGAAGCAATCTCCCCCACCCCCCATTACTTAAATTGTAGGTTTTTCATCTGGGAAAACAGATCTAAGGATCAAACATTTATATCCCATTCATTTCTGTGGGTAAATGGATCAAATTTTTTCAAGGGTGTTTAAAAGGGGCTGGTGGCTTTAGCTCCAATTTCTGTCCCTTCTTTACACTTTTGGAAGGATTGTATAGTAGGCAGAGAGGACATGCACTAAAAACATCCTTGGTTATACCTTTATATATATATATTTAAGATTTATTTATTCCCCCCCCCACCCCCATTGTTTGAGCTGCTGTGTGTGTCTTCTTTTTAGGAGGCACTGGAACCAATCCAGGGACTTCTGATGTGGGAAGGAGGCACTTAATCACTTGAGCCATCTCCGCTCCCTGCTTTGTTGTGTCTCTTATTGTGTTTTTCCTCCTGCATCTCTTTGTTGCATCATCTTGATGCATCAGCTCCATGCCAGCCTGTCATGTCAGCTTGCTGTCTTGCTCAGTCTTCTTTAGGAGGCACTGGGAACCAAATCCGGGACCCCCATGTGGTACGTGGGAGCTCACTCGCTTGAGCTACATCCACTTCCCCCTTTATATTTTTCTTACCTATGCCAGTTTGATATTATAGTCAATGTATCTTTTAACTTTGGCTAAGGCATTTTAATTAACATTAGAAGAAAGGGGTCAAAGATTATACAGGATATTTTTGATGTGTCATTTATGTAATCTAAAGCTGCTTTTAAAATAAAAAAATAAATAAACATTAAAAAAAATTTTTTTAAAGATTATCTTGTAAGTAGAGAACATTGTAAAGATTTGCTTTCTCTTGTTGTCATTTTTAATGCTATTTAATAAAAAATAATAATTCTTACAGTACTTTGAGTTCAATAAAATTTGAAGAATGCCAAAGCAAACCTAATTCTTTAAATTATCCTTCCTTTTGGTAAGGTGAAGGAACAAATCTCTGTGTTACCTGGTGACCATTCCAGGAAAGCCCAAAGATTTCTTAGGAATAAGGGACATTTTAACATTTTTATTATTCCGAATTTAGGGTCTAATATGGTAAAGAAAAAGTCAAGAATTGCCAGAGAAAACAAGGCATAAACATAGTCATAATTTTTTAAACCCAAGACATAGTTACTATAGACATTATTTTAAGACCAAAATACAGAACAATGTTTACTAGGAACATAGCAATGAGGAATTTTTGTTTAAATTAGCTAAAAAAATATACCAGAAGTCCAGAGAATTTTTGTCAATTAAAAAGAACCTCTGGATGGACTTCCGGGAAGATGGTGGACTAGTAAGACACGGGAATCTCTTCTCCAGAAAAATAGCTAGAAGACAGGCTGAAACCCCCGAAAAAAATCTTCTAGGGTTTAGGACAGCAGGTGAAGGCTGCACACCACCCAGAGGAGAGAGGGACAAAAAGGGGAAATCTCCATGACAGAACCGTGAGTTGGAACCAGCAGCAGCTGCTGCTGCTGGCACCATCCCCCACACTCTTTAGAATTCTCCGGCCTCTGGGCCTGCGACTACAGACAAAGGGGGCTCCAGGGATCTACCACCCCAGGAAAGGGGAGAGAGAGGGACACCGCCTAAGGCTGACTCAGGTTCTGACCCACAAATTTGGGCTGTGGAGCCCCACAGACCTTTCCAGGCCAGGTGGGACCACACGGTGGTTTGCCCTGGGAATCTACGAAGGACTGGAGAAATCCAACCCCTGCAATCTCCCTCTCATCTAGCCTGGGCTAATTGTGGAGGACTACACAGGAGAGGGGAGATAAAGCCTGGAGCTGACTCAGGTTTTGACTCACAGGTTTGGTCTGCTGTGTCCCGAGAGCCCTTCCAGGCCGGGTGGGGTGCGTCATTGTTTGCCTTGGAGACTGCAAGGGGCTAAAGGTAAACAAACCTCCCAATCTCCTCCTCCACTAACAGGGACTGATTGTTGAGGACTCAGAGGGGAGTGGAAATATTTCCTACCTGGGAAAAGGGAGGGGGCTGCCAGAGGAGACTGGAAAACTGTCTCAGAAAGTTTGAATTACAAGGCTCTTAGCCTCCAGACAGGAATATCTATCACATTGATCTGGTCTGTGTCACAACAAGTACACCCCGACCTGGCATTGAATTGAGCACTGCCAAAGAGCACCATCTCCCGAAGACCAAGGAAGTGCACATAAGAAAATTAAAAATAAGTAGGAGAGGCTTTCCTGGCCTCTATAGTCTCCCTGCCCAAGGTCCTAGGAAGTGACTCTACAACCAATTACTGGGTCCAGTGCCCAGTTTTGAGCAACAAGCAGGACAACCTTAACAATCCAGGTCGAGACAAAAAACAAAGAGCTGTGGTAACTCACAGCCTCCTGCCACTAAATCCCTATAAAAGAGAAAGATTGAGCATCTGATCAAACTACATCCTAACCAGATGCCTAAACACCAGCAAAAAATTACAAGCCATACTAAGAAAATAGAAGACATGGCCCAAGAAAAGGAATACAACAAAGTCCCAGAAGAGATGCAGAATTTGAGAGAACTAATCAGCGAATTAAGCACAAATTTCCAAAATCAAATTAACTATTAGAAAGACAATATAGTTAAAGAGATAAATGACATCAAGAAGACATTGAGTGAATGCAAAGAAGAATTTGAAATCCTGAACAGAAAAATAACAGAGTTCATGGGAATGAAAGACACAATAGGTGAGATCAAAAACACATGTGAGGCATACAACAGCAGACTCAAAATGATAGAAGAGGGAAGCGGCTGTGGCTCAATCAGTGGGGCTCCCGTTTGCCATGTGGGAGGCCCCGGGTTCGGTTCCTGGGGCCTCCTGGTGAAGGCAGGCCCGCCCGCACAGCGTGGTTAGCTGACCCAGCGAGCACAAGCAGCAAGGGGGGGATAAATGAATAAATAAATAAAATCTTTAAAAAAAAAAAATGATAGAAGAAAGAATAAAAGAAGACAGAGCAGCTAAAACTGAAGGGAGAAAAGAACAGAGAAAAAAGAATGGAAATAATTGAGCAGGGGCTCAGAGAGTTCAATGAACAACACAAAATGCAACAACATAAGTGTCATAGGAGTTCCAGAAGGGGAAGATAAGGGAAAAGGGGCAGAAAGAGTATTTGAGGAAATAATAGCTGAACATTTCCCAACTCTCATGAAAGAAATGAACTTACATGTCCAAGAAGCATACCATACCACAATCAGAATAAATCCAAACAGACCTACGTCAAGACACATACTACTCAGAATGTCAAATGTCAAAGAGAAAATTCTCAAAGCAGCAAGAGAGAAGCAAACGATCACATACAAAGAAGTCCAGTAAGACTTAGTGCAGATTTCTCTTCAGAAATCATGGAGGCGAGAAGACAGTGGTATGATACAATTAGGAAACTGAAAGAGAAAAACTGCCGGCTGAGAATTCTTTACCCAGCAAAACTGTCCTTCAAATATGAAGGTGAGTATAAAATATTCACAAACAGAAACTAAGAGAGTTTGCAAAAAAGAATCTACCTTTGCAGGAAATATTAAAGGAAGCCTTAGAACCTGAAAGAAAAAAACAGGAGAGAGAGGCTTGGAGGAGAGTATTGAAGAAAGGATAACCAAAAGAGTAAAAAGACAGACAAAAACAAGATGACATACGAAAACCAAAGAATAGAATGGAGGAAGTAAATAGTGCATTTACAGTAATATCATTGAATGTGAATGGATTAAACTCCCCAGTCAAAAGATCCAGGCTGATAGAGTGGATAAAAACACATGAGCCATCCATATGCTGCTTAAAAGAAACTTCCCTTAGACCCAGGGATACAAACCGGCTGAAAGTGAAAGGTTGTAAAAAGATACTCCACGCGAATAGTAACCAGAAAAGAGCAGGGGTAGCTATATTAATATCAGAGAAAAGAGAAATTAAGTGCAAAAAAGTTATAAGAGATATGGAAGGCCATTATATATTAATAAAAGGGACGATCCACCAGAAAGATATAAGTCATAAATATCTATGCACCTAACCAGTGCCCCAAAATATATTAGAGAAACTCTGGCAAAACTGAAGGGAGAAATAGACATCTCTACAATAATCGTTGGAGACTTCAACACCCCTCTCACGTCATTAGATAGAAAAACTAAACAGAAGATCAACAAGGAAACAGAGAATTTGAACAATATGATAAACAACTTAGACCTAACAGACATATACAGAACACTGCATCCAAACTCAGCAGGTTATACATCTTCTCAAGTGCCCATGGATCTTTCTCCAGGATAGACCACATGTTAGGTCTATATAAATAAATATAAAAAGACTGAAATTATACAAAGCACCTTCTCAGATCATAATGGAATGAAACTAGAAATCAATAATAGACAGGAAAAAAGTAAATTAGCAAATGTGTGGAGACTGAACAACACACTCCTAAATAATCAGTGAGTCAAAGAAGAAATTGCAAGTGAAATCAGTAAATATATTGAGACAAATGAAAACAAGCAAACAACTTAACAAAACTTATGAGATACAGTGAAGGCAGTCTTGAGGGAAATTTACAGCCCTAAATGCCTATATTAAAAAACAAGAAAGAGCTAAACTCAAAGATTTAACTGAACAACTAGAGAAACTAGAAAAAGAACAGAAAAACCAATCCCAAAGCAAGCAGAAGGAAAGAAATAATAAAGATTAGAGCAGAAATAAATGAAAATGAGAAGAGCAAAACAATAGAGAAAATCAACAAGACCAAAAGCTGGTTCTTTGAGAAGATCAATAAAATTGACAAATCCCTTGCTAGACTAACAAAGAAAAAGAGAGAGAAGATGCAAATAAATACAATCAGAAATGAAAGGGGGGAAGTTACAAATGACCTCACAGAAATGAAAAAGAATCATAAAAGGATATTATGAGAAACTATATGCCAACAACTAGACAACCTAGATGAAATGGACAAATTTCTAGAAACTCACAACCACCCTACACTGAGGCTACAAGAAACACAAGAACTTAACAAACCAATCACATTTAACGAGATTGAATCTGTCATCAAAAATCTCCCACCAAAGAAAAGTCCAGGACCGGATGGCTTCACAGGTGAATTCTGCCAAGCATTTTGAAAAGAATTAACACCAATCCTGTTTAAACTCTTCCAAAAAACAGAAGAGGAGGGAAAATTACCCAACACATTTTATGAAGCCAACATCACCCTAATACCAAAGCCAGATAAAGATACTACAAGAAAAGAAAATTACAGACAAATCTCTCTAATGAACATAGATGCAAAAATTCTCAAGAAAATATTTGCAAATCGAATCCAACAGCATATCAAAAGACTTATACATCACGACCAAGTGGGATTTATTCCTGGCATGCAAGGCTGGTTCAACATAAGAAAATCAAACAATGTAATACACCACATTAACAAATTGAATGAAAAAAATCACATGATCATCTCAATAGATGCAGAAAAGGCATTCGACAAAATCCAGCATTCTTTCTTGATAAAAACACTGCAAAAGATAGGAATAAAAGGAAAATTCCTCAATATGATAAAAGGCATATATGAAAAACCCACAGCCAAGATCATACTCAATGGGGAAAGGTTGAACGCTTTCCCTCTAAGATCGGGAACAAGACAAGGATGCCCACTGTCACCATTGTTATTCAACATTGTACTAGAAGTTCTAGCTAGGGCAAATATCTTGTTAAAGTCATCCAAATAGGAAAAGAGGAAGTAAAACTCTCACTGTTTTCAGATGACATGATCCTGTACTTAGAAAATCCTGAAGTATCCACGACAAAGCTACTTGAACCAATAAATGAGTTCAGCAATGTGGCAGGATACAAGATCAACACGCAGAAATCAGTAATGTTTTTGTACAGTAGTACTGAACCACCTGAGGAAGAAATTGGGAAAAATTCCATTTTCAATAGCAACACAAAGACTCAAATTCCTAGGAGTTAATTTAACCAAAGAAGTACAATACCTATATGCAGAAAACTACAAAACAATGCTAAAAGTAATTTAAAAAGACCTAAACAATTGGAAAGACATTCCGTGTTCATGGATTGGAAGAATATCGTGAAGCTGTCAATCTTATCCAAACGGATTTATAGATTCAATGCAGTACCAATCAAAATCCCAACAGCTTACTTTACAGAATTAGAGAAGGCAATTACCAAATTCATCTGGAAGGGTACATGCACCCAAATAGCCAAAAGCATTTTAAAAAAGAAGAGCGACGTGGGAGGAATTTCACTGCCTGATCTTGAAACCTATTACCAAGCTCAGTGGTCAAAACAGCAGGGTACTGGCATAAAGATAGACACATCGATCGGTGGAATAGAATTGAGAACCCAGAAATAAACCCTCATCTATACAGTCAACTGGCTTTTGACAAACCTACCAAGCCTACACTAAGGGAAAAAAACAGGCTCTTGAACAAATGGTGTTGGGAGAACTGGATATCTATAACCAAAAGAATGAAAGGGGACCCTTATCTCACCCCCTATACAAGAATCAACTCAAAATGGATCAAAGATCTAAATATAAAAGCCAGGACCATAAAACTACTAGAAGAAAATGTAGAGAAACATCTTCAAGACCTTGTAGTCGGTGGTGGTTTCTTGGACCTTACACCCAAAGCACGTGCAACAAAAGAAAAAATAGATAAATGGGACCTCCTCAAAATTAAACTCTTTTGCACCTCACAGGACTTTGTCATAAGGGTGAAAAGGCAGCCAACTCAATGGGAAAAAAATATTTGGAAATCACATATCTGATAAGGGTTTAATATCCAGTATATATAAAGAGATGTTACTACTCAACAATAAAAAGACAAACGACCCAATTAAAAAATGGGTGAAAGACTTGAATAGACATTTCTCCAAAGAAGAAATACAAATGGCAAAAAAACACATGAAGAAATGCTCAATATCACTCATGATTAGGGAAATGCAAATCAAAACTACAATGAGATATCATTTCATTCTGCCACTATTAAAAAGACAGAGAACTACAAGTGTTTGGAGAGGATGTGGAGAGATAGGAACACTTCTTCACTGTTGGTGGGAATGCAGGATGGTACAGCCACTGTGGAAGACTGTTTGGCAGTTCCTAAAGAGGTTGAATATAGACTTGCCACATGACCCTGCAATACCACTACCGGGTATATACCCAGAGGAATGAGAATAGTGACACGAACAGACATCTGCACACCGATGTTCATAGCCACATTATTCACCATTGCCAAAAGATGGAGACAACCCAGGTGTCCATCAACAGACAAATGGATAAACAAACTGTGGTCTATTCACACGATGGAATATTATGCAGCTGTAAGAAGAAATGAAGTCGTAAAGCATATGACAACATGGATGAACCTGGAGGACATTATGTTGAGTGAAGCAACCAGATACGAAAGGAAAAATACTGTATGAATGTGTTACTATGAACCAAATGTATTGTGTAACATATTGTTTGATTAAAAAAAAATTTTTGTATGTATCCATTACATTTAATTGAGAAATGTATATATTTATTCATCTGTGTTTCCTTTTAATTTTTAATATTTTATATTTTCAATTATTAAATGTACAAAATAAAGTTTAAAAAAGGTATATATATATATATATATAAAAGAACCTCTGTTAATGGTCAAATTCATAGAGACCTAAGGTAGATTGGACGTTGACAGGGGCTGGGGGAAGGGGAGAAAGTATAGTTATTGCTTGATGGGTATGGAGTTCTCTGGGGTGATGAAAAGGTTTTGGTAATGGATGGTTGTGATGGTTGTACATTTTGTGTGTAATAATGACACTGAATTATACACCTAAAATGTGTAAAATGACAAATTTTATATTATATATATACTGTGATATATATATCACAGTAAAATTTTTAAAAGGCCTCTGTTATCTAGACACAGAATAACTTGATCATTTTTCAGAAATAAAACCCAAATGCTAATTTGACTCTTTTTTAGATTATCCATGTAACAATTTGCAGTAAAGAATTTATAAGCCAGGAACCAGATGTGGCTCAAGCGATTGAGCTCCTGTGTACCACATGGGAGGTCCCTGGTTCAGTTCTCGGTGTCTCCTAAAGAAGACAGCAAGCTGGTGCAACGGGCAGGCATGGCAAGCTGATGCAACAAGAGACACAAGAAGAAAAACATAATAGAAATACAACAAAGCAAGGAGTGGAGGTTCCCAGTGCCTCCTAAAAAAAACAAACAAGACAGCAAGCTGACACAATGGGCAGGTGTGGCAAGCTGACACAACAAGATGACACAACAAGAGACAGAAGAAGAAAAACATAATGAGAGACACAAAAAAGCAGGGAACGGAGGTGGCTCAAGCAAATAGGTGCCTCCCTCCCACATCGGAGGTCCTGGGTTCAGTTCCTGGTGCCTCCTAAAGAAACAAGGAAGTGCAAACAGACACAGCAAGTGCAAAAAACAAGGGGGTGGGGAGAAATAAGTAAAATCTTTTTTTAAAAAAATTTATAAGCCTTTTCTATGACACAATCTATTAAAATTGAGTGTGCCTTAAATTTGTTTATCATTATTGATTATTTTAATTAATTTTAATATATATTTATATGTGTGTTTAGACATACATAAGCAAATTACTATATGAATATACAATAAAACTAAATCTGCTAACTTTAATATTTAATTAATTTGATTGGTGTATTAAAGAAGTGTATATTACTTGAAATTACCATTTTAGTAAACCAATAATTTCTATAAGATATAGAAAAGCCATATCTATTACCTTGTATACATAAATGTGTCTGTAATTATGAATATATTATTTATTATTTTTATTAAGTACCACCTTTAACCAAAGTAACCAAATTTTGTTTTCTGCAGACACAGAGAATCCTAGCAGACAGTCATCAAATAAATATCTAACTAGTTTTTTCAGTATACATTCAGATTATATTTGTAAATTTTAAGCTGGCAAAATAAACCCATCTATGACATTATCCAAAGTATTTGCACATTCTGGTAATATATAATCATTTTGTGATATATAAGAATAAGGGTAAATTAAAACTTTAGTGACCAAATTTGTATAATCATGTTTTACTTAAAAATTTTCCACATATCCAAAGATTAGATATCTATTAACATAACATTTTTAAGGCCTTGAAAACTTAACAAAGAAACCGAAATTACAATTTTAATCCGCAGTTTATCTCATGATTTGTAGCATTATAAGAATTTTACATGATTAAAACTTTTAAAAAAAGACATTTGACATCACAATTTAATTTAATTAAGTACCATTTTATATCATAATCTTAAATTTGGGAGCAACAATAACTTATTTTTCTCATAAAATCAATATAAAAACTTTAGAAAATGTGAAGCATGAGAAGTTTGACTTCAGTCTTACATAAGTTGGAATATGTTAACATTAATTTTATATAATAAAGCCAGGAAAGACACATAGAGATGTCCTCTTTTTTTTAAAGATTTATTTATTTATTTATTTCTACCCCTACCTCATCGTTTTGTGCTTGCTGTCCGCTCTCTGTGCGTTCTTCTGTTTCTGCTCATCTTCTCTTTAGGAGGCACCAGGAACCAGTCCTGGGACTTTCCAGAGTTGGAGAGAGGCGCTCAATCTCCTGCGCCACCTGAGCTCCCTGGTCTGCTGCGTATCTTATTGTCTCTTCTCTGTGTCTCTTTATTGCATAATCTTGCTGCGCCAGCTCTCCTGCACGGGCCAGCACTCCTGCACAGGCCAGCCCTTTGCTCAGGCCAGCTCGCCATCCAGGCCAGCTTGCCTTTCACCAGGAGGCTCTGGGAATCGAACCCTGGAACTCCTATATGGTAGACGGGAGCCCAATCGCTTGGACCACATCCATTTCCTACATAGAGTTGTCTTTAAATCAATAGTAAAAATTTGTTCAGACTCATTTATTTATCAGAAATATTATATGAATTTCTTAAAAATGCAATTTATAAGCTTCATTTCATGAGTCAAATTTTAAAGAATCTTAAAATCATACTTTGAAACTCCTCTTTTATCCTGGAACTAAACTCTTCTTTTTATCTCATAACGTCAGTAACAAAAGCTATTATTTAAATACACTTGGCCCCAATTTTAAAAATAAAAATAGACCAGTTTATTAATATTTTCTCTCTTTCTTTTAGACATTTTTGACTGTTTATGTGGATTAGATGTTCCGAGAGTATACACAACTACAAAATGATTTTTATCTGACCAATTCATCTTAAAAATTTCTCAAGTAAGGGGAAGAGGGAGAATACAGAAAAAAAAGTGAGAGATCTGGTTTTAGAAAAATATAAAATATCATTGGAAAAAAAGGCTAATAATCCTTCTGAAAAGAAGGTTTGTTTATAGGGATGGGGTGATGATGGTAGGTTGAATTATGTGTGAACCTAAGGGAAAAAAAACTTGCTCTTCATCTTAATTACATTCTTGTGGGTGTGAACTTGTAAATAGGATCTTTCGACGATGTTATTTTTAGTCAAGCTTGGCCAACTGAATCAAGAGCAATCTTAATCCTATTACTGGAGGTCTTATAGAAAGCCAACCACAGGGAGGAGCCAGAAGCTTGAAATCAATGTAACCTGAGAACGGAGAGGACAAGGCATGTGAAAAGAGGCAAGGACACAGCCAAGGAATCCTAAGGACTGCCAGCAGCCACCACCAGAATGTTACAGACCTTGGAAAGGAAGCATCACCTTGCTGGTGTCTCAATTTTGGACTTCTAGCCCCAAAACTGGGAACCAATGAATTCCCATCGTTTAAGCCATCCTATTGTGTGGCTTTTGTTACAGCAGACTTGCAGACTGAGACAGAGATGTTCTTCTTTAAACTAAGTAACCTCCCTTTATTATTTTTAGCCTTTTCATTCTAAGGCATCTCTCAAATGAGCAAACAATCTTATTAATGTCAAAATTCTCCAAAGTAGCTGCTACAATTCCATATTATCTTCTGTGAAGTTATACCAGGAAGTAGTGCAAGTTTATTAGCAGGCAAACCCATGAGAAGTTGGTTGATAGTTGGTCAAAATAAAAATATCTACACTGGCATCACTAAGATGGTGGAATGAGATGCTCCAGGGTTCTGTCCCTGCACAGAAGTTTTAAACAACAAGCAAAAACAGGCAAAACCATCTTTCTCAAAGCTCTGGAAAATAGTTAAAGGGTTGCAGTAACTGAGCAAGAGCCAAATCAAGAAAAAGGCAACTTGAGCAGGGCTGGGGTGGGGTGGGGTGGGGAATGGGGAGTAAATCCTCACTGGGTACAGAGTTTCTGTTTGGGGTGATGTAAAAGTTTTGGTAATGAATGGTGGTGATGGTAACACAACAATGTGTATGTAATTAATAGCACTGAATTATATACTTGAAAGTGGTTAAAATGGGAGATTTTATGTTGTTTATATGTTGCCACCATAACAATTGAAAAAGAAAAGGGAAATTTAAAACAGTAGGAAAACCTTTTGGCACCATGCTAGTCCTTCCCCATCGCACTCCCCAGCTTGATGTGGAGTTATCCTGTGTTCCCAGTATGGGTCCCTGGTCTAAGTTCCAGAGGGAGCAGAGTAACTTTTTTTTTTTTTTTTTTTTTTTTGAGTTACCAGGGCAGGGATTGAACCCGGGACCTTGTATGTGGAAAGCCGGCACTCAACCACTGAGCCACATTGGCTCCCCTGAGTTGGTTTTTTCATTTGTTTTGCTTGTTGTTTGTTTTTTTGTTTTTGTTTTTAGAAGACTCCAGGAACCAACCCAGGACCTCCCATGTGGGAAGCAGGCACTCAACCACCTGAGCCAATCCGCTCCCCTCAGAGTAACTCTTTTTTTAAAAAAAGATTTATTCATTTATTTCTCCCTCCCCCTTCATTATTTTACGCTCACTGTCTGTTCTCTATGTGTTCTGTGTCTGCTTGTCTTTTCTTTAGGTGGCATTAGGAACCGAACCTGGGACCATTCGGAGTGGAGAGAGGCTGATCAATCTTTAGTACCACCTCAGCTCCCTGGTCTGCTGCATCTCTTATTGTCTCTCTTCTGTGTCTCTTTTTGTTGTGTCATCTTGCTGTGCCAGCTCTCCGCGTGGGCCAGCACTCCTGCACAGGCCAGCACTCCACGTGGGCCAGCTCTCTGCTCGGGCCAGCTCGCCATGTGGGCCAGCTTGCTTTTCACCAGGAGGCCCCGGGAATTGAACCCTGGACCTCTTATATAGTAGGCAGGAGCCCAATCGCTTGAGCCACATCTGCTTCCACAGAATAACTCTTACGCACATACTAGGGTACATGTATGTCTCAATGAATCTGTCCAGTGGCAACATGAAGAACTGAACCAGGACATTAGTCATAGGTTCACCATTCCATAACTTGCTGAGCTCATGAAAGAAGCCAACAGGGCTGCCAATATGCTAGAAGAAAGCAATAAAATCACAGCTGCCTGGCACAAAGGATTACTGGCTTCAGTACATACAGTATAGCACCTGGGACCAGTAGAAAACACCGTATCGTAGGAGAAAAGGGAACATTCAGATCAATGTAAATAGGGGAATTCCTAAGATCATGGGTAATGCCAGGACAAGATGCATTCTCAGAAAAGAATGGGAGGACCATTTGTTCTCATCTTGTGTTATTCTTTGGTCTATTTTTAGGATGGTTAAGCTCTGAAGGAAAAAACTTGCACAGACAAATCTGTAAAGACTGAGAAAGGTGTTTACTTTTTCTTTTTTGTTACCTCGACATTCAAGGAAATCTCAGTTATAAAACTAGCTGGTATATCCTAAAGAACAAAAACTTTAGTGACTAAATTCCAGATATAACACCTTAAAATTTTAAAATGGCCAGTGTGCAATAAAAGATTACAAGGCATGCAAAGGAACAGGAAAAGATGGTCCATGCAAAAGAGCAAGAAAAGGCAAAAGAGGATTACCAGGAAGATAGCAGACTAGAAAGACACGGGACTCTCTTCTCCTCCAGTAAAATAGCTAGAGAAGAGGCTGACATAGTCTGGTAAAAGATCTTCTAGGGTTTAGGATAACAGGTGAAGGCTGGACACTGCCAAGAGGAGCAAGGGACAAAAGAGGGGAATGAAGATGACAGAACTGTGAGTTGAAACCAGTGGCTGCTGCTCCGACACCCCCCAACCCCACACTAAAGACACTTTAGAATTCTCAGGCCTCTGGGCCTGCTGCTACAGACAAAGAGGGCTCCAGAGATCCACCACTCCAGAAAAGGGGAGAGAGAGGGACACAGACTAAGACTGACTCAGCTTTTGACTCATTAATTTTGTCAGCTGTGTCCCAGGAGCCCTTCTAGGCCGGGTAGACTGCACCATTGTCTGCCTTGGGAGCCAAGAAGGGGCTAAAGGTATACGACCCTCCCAGTCTCTTCCTCTACTAACATGGACTGATTGTTGAGGATTCAGAGGGGAGTGAAAATATTTCCAACCCAGGAAAAGAGAGGAGGCTGCCAGAGAAGGCTGGAGAACTCTCACTAAAAAAGTTTGAATTACACAGCTCTTAGCCTCCAGGCAGGAAGCTCTACTGCATTGATCTGGTCTGTGTTGCAAAAAATACACTCCGACCCGGCACTGAACTGAGAGCTTTCAAAGAGCGCCATCTGCTGGCAGAGCAAGGAAGTGCACATGAGATAATTAAAAACAAATAGATGCTTTTTCTGGCCTTTATAGCTTCCCTCCCCAAGGCCCTAGGAAGCCAGCCTGCAACCAATTACTGGGTCCAGAGCCCAGTTTTGAGCAACAAGCAGTGACAATCCTAACAATTCAGGTCAAGCCAAGAATCAAAGAACAGTGGTAACACACAGCCTCCCGCCACTAAATCCCTACAAAAGAGAAAGAAATTGAGCATCTGAGTAAACTACACCCTAATCAGATGCCTAGACATCAGCAAAAAATTACAAGCCATACTAAGAAAATGGAAGACATGGCCCGAGAAAAGGAATAAATCAAAGCACCAGAAGAGACACAGGATTTGGGAGAATAAAAGAACAAGATGTGCACAAATTTCCAAAATCAAATTAATGAGTTGAAAGACAATATGACTAAAGGGATAAATGACATCAAGAAGACATTGAGCAAGTGCAAAGAAAAAGTTGAAATACTGAAAAGTAACAGAGCTCATGGGAATGAAAGACACAATAGGTGAGATCAAAAACACATTAGAAAAGAATAAACAAAAGCAAAAAATAATAATAAATTATAAAAATTATAAATTAAAAAAACACATTAAAGGCATACAACAGCAGACTCAACATGATAGAATAAAGAATAAGTGATAAGAATAAGAGAGAATAGCTGAAATTGAAGAGAGAAAAGAACATAGATAGAGAAAAATGAAAAAAATTGAGCAGGGGCTCATAGAGTTTTATGACAACACAAAACACAAGAACATATGTGCCATGGGAGTTCCAGAAGGAGAAGAGAAGGGAAAGGGGGCAGAAAGAGTATTTGAGGAAATAGTAGCTGAAAATTTCCCAACTCTCACTAAAGAAATGAACTTACATGTCCAAGAAGTGCATCATACCCCAGTCAAATAAATCTGAATAGACATACTCCAAGACACATACTACTTAGAATGTCAAATGTCAAAGACAAAGAGAAAATTCTCCACAATCCCAATCCCACCAGCAGTGGATGAGGGTTCCCATTCCTCCACATCCTCTCCAACACTTATATTCTGCTGGGGTTTTTTTATAGCTGCCATTCTAATGGGTGTAAGAAGGTATCTCATTGTGGTTTTGATTTGCATTTCCCTAATAGCTAGTGATGTTGAGCATTTTTTCATGTGCTTTTTAGCCACTTGTATTTCTTCCTTGGAGAAGTGTCTTTTCAGGTCACTTGTCCATTTTTTAAATGGGTTGTTTGTCTTTTTTTGGGGTGTAGGATTTCTTTATATATGTAGGATATTAGGCTCCTATCGGATATATGGTTGCCAAATATTTTCTCCCATTGGGTAGGCTGTCTTTTTATTTTCTTAATGATGTCCTTTGAGGTGCAAAAGTTTTTTAATTTTAAGGAGATCCCATTTATCTATTCTTTTGCTGCTTGTGCTTTGGGTGTGAAGTTTATGAAACCATTTCCTATTACAAGGTCCTGTAGATGCTTCCCTACATTATATTCCAAGATCTTTATGGTCTTTACACTTATATTTAGATCTTTAATCCATCTTGATTGATTTTTGTATAAGGTGTGAGATAGTGTTCCTCTTTCATTCTTTTGGATATGCATATCCAGTTCTCCAAGCACCACTTGTTGAAGAGGCCATTCTCTCCCAAATGAGTGGGCTTGGTGGCCGTGTCAAATAGTAGATGACTGTATATGCAAAGATTTATATCAGAACTCTCAATTTGGTTCCATTGGTCAGTATGTCTATCCTTGTGCCAATACCATGCAGTTTTGACCTGTAGCTTTGTAGTATGTTTTAAAGTCAGGTAGTGTAATACCTCCAACTTCATTTTTCTTTTTCAATATGTCTTTGGTGATGTGTGGAATGGTCCAGCCACTGTGGAGGACAGTTTGGTGATTCCTCAAAAAACTAACTATAGATCTTCTGTATGATCCAGTGATTCCACTGCTGGGTATATACCCAGAAGAACTGAAAGCAAAGACATGAACAGATATATGCACACCAATGTTCATAGTGGCATTGTTCACTATTGCCAAAAGTTGGAATCAACCCAGGTTCCCATTAACAGATGAATGGATAAACAAAATGTGGTACATACATACAATGGAATATTACTCAGGTGTAAGAAGGAATAAAGGGCTAACACACAGGATAACATGGATGATTCTTGAAGACCTTATGTTGAGTGAAGCAAGCCAGGCATTGAAGGATGAACAGTACATGACCTCATTGATATGAATTAAGGTAATTGAGCAGTCTCTGAAAACTATTGTCTGAAAGATAGGTTTACATGAAAGAGAAAGAGAAGAGAAAGTTGTGAGCCATCACTCATACGGACATAATCTATGGTAAAATGATAGAGTGTAGTTGTGTTTTGAAGGGATAGGACAGATGGGTAGTGATATTATTGGGTTTGGTGGTTTAGGGTTGACAGGTGGGTAGATTGGGAAGGGTGGATTAGAATACCCAGGATACTGGGGGGAGAGATGGGACAGGGACCAGGTGAACACTTGGGATTTGTGGGTATGAGGTTGAAAGTACAGAGGTGGGAATGCTCTTATGGCAATACGACAAGGAAGTGTCACTGGTTTAGGGTGTTGGTTGGGGGGGCATTCGGGACAGGGTGCATCTGGAGCAGGCTTCTAGAGAGTGTGTGAGTGTTCATCTTGTCATAATGTGTTGTATCAGTGGGTGGAGACCCACACAATGAGTGGGAAGGAGATGGACTCCCATCTTTGGGAGGACTGATTCGCTCAGAAATAGACAGGTGGCTGTCTCTTAAGAGCAAGGGCGTTTCCTAATAGGGCAGGACAAACCAGTGTGTCAAGACTTCTTGTTGCATATAACTATGAATCCTGTCATCCAGTGAGTCAAGCCAGTGGGTCATCGTGGGCCCCAGGGGGATGGGGAGGGAGGAACAGAATAGATCAAACAGGGAATTTAGTGGTCAGTGGAAATGTTTTTCATTACCTTACAGTGATGGACACAGGACATGGTAAATATCATCAAAATTTATAAAAGTATATGGTCTAAAAGGTAAACCATACTGTAAACCATTGACAATGTTTAGTAGTTATGTTTCACTATCTGTATATCAGTTATAACAATGCTACCATCCACATATAAAAAGGTTTTAATGTGGGGTGAGGAAAGGGGGAGGAGGTTGGATATATGAGAGTTTCTTGTATTCTGTGTGTGACTTTGCTGTGACCTAAAACTTCTTTGAAAATTAAATGAAAATAGTGAGACACTAGGGAGTTAGATCGGGAAGGTGCCACAGTACAGACTGGACACGAGATATTGCAGTGATAAAAGGCAAAATGTCACAAAAAAATTTTTTTTTAATTATTTTTTTCCATTTTTTGGAATATCCCAATCTTTTTATTTTATTTTTAGTTTTTTTTTAAGTTTTCATGTATTATATCTCTTACATTTAAACTTATTATTTCATTTTCCTATTAATTGTATTTGGCTATTGTATTGGCTTCATCTTTAAAGAAGCTTTGGATCACAGAAGGGTTACAACTGGGGTGGGAGAGGATCGTTGGTGGGGGGGGTGTCAAGGATGGGGGGGTGCACCTTAACATACATAAAAGGTATATAAAATTGTTCAAATGCTCACAGGACATGGTCACAGTGGATGGAGAACCACTCAATAAATGAGAGAATACTGAATTCCCATCCTGGAGAACTCTGCCACATTCTCCAAGGGAGCAGCAACAGTCCGCCAAGTGTAGGGGCAGTGTCTGGCAAAGGAGGATGATCCACTGATGAGCTCTTGTTATTGATGACTAGCCTTATGAGTCTTTGCTCTTGAAATTGAAACTTAGCCTATTGTTATGGGGTGCCTAAGGGTTGCCTCCTGAGAGCCTCCTTGCTCAAATGTGACCTCTCTCTAAGCCAAACTCAGCATATGAATGCATTACCTTCCTCCCAGCATGGGACATGACTCCCATGGATGAGCCTCCCTGGCAATAAGTGATTACTACCAAGTGCCAACTGGCAATACGACTGGAAAAAGACCTCAAATAAAAGGGGGGAAAGGTAAAGACAAATGGGTTCATATGGCTAAGAGACTTCAAAGTGAGTCAGGAGGTCATTCCAGAGGTAATGCTTATGCACATCTCAGTAGGACTTCATAAGCTTCCAATGTGGATATCACCCCAAATAGAGGGGCTCCTGAGGGCTCTGGAGACACCCAGGTCCTATATCAGGGTGGATAGCTCCAGAGTTTGGTGCCTTATCAGTGGGCCCTACTTTGGAATCTGTGCTCCAGAGTGTGACAGAGTTGGACTCAAATATGTCTTCCCTGCACATGGTCCATCGGTCCCTTCTATTCAAACCTATATGTGGTGCTGGAGTTTGTAGGTGTACTTCCAGAGACTGGAGTCTTTGGGCTGTCCATGTGCCAGCTGGGCCCGGAATCTCGGTGGAGCTACAACTCCTACTCTACAGCTCAACGGACTCACCTGGGACACCTGGCAGGGAGATGATGATGGAAAACGGCCATCCCAGGGAATAGAGAGAGTCTGCAGTTGCAGGCAGGATAATCCCATCCATCTTATCCATGGGATATAAGCCCGCTCTCACTTGGAGGTGGTGTGGACATTACCATCCCACACTCCTCAAGATTGGGGGAAGAGCTATGGACTAGAGTGGACTTACTGGTATTCTGTTATAGACATATTGTGATTCAAGCAATGGAAGAAATTACAGCATTATTATGGAGCCAGTGGCCACTGGACGCTTTGGGGGCAGGGAGAGGGAAAAGCAGTTGTAATACAGGGACTTTTTCAGGACTTGAAAATTATCCTGAGTGACATTGCAATGACAGATACGGGCCATTTTATATCATCATATAATATGCAGAACCGTACGGGAGAGAGTGTGGTCTACAATGTGAACTATGGTCCATGCTTGGTGGCAAAGCTCCAGGATGTGTATATCCATTGCAGGTGATGTGTCACACTAATGAAAGATGTTTATGTGGGAGGTTGTGGGAGGTGTGGGAGGTGGGGCATATGAGAATCCCTATAATTTTTGTGTAACATTTATGTAATCTAAGTATCTTTAAAATATATATATATATATATATTATTAAAGAAAAAAAAATTCTCAAAGCAGCAAGGGAGAATCAAACCATCACATACAAAGGACATCCAGTAAGACAGCGCAGATTTCACTTCAGAAATCATGGATGCAAGAAGACAGTGTATGACACAATTAGGATACTGAAAGAGAAAAACTCCCAGCTGAGAATTCTTTATCCAGCAAAATTGTCCTTCAATCATGCAGGTGAGTATAAAATATTCACAAACAAACAAAAACTAAGAGTTTGCAAAAAAGAATCTACCTTTGCAGGAAATATTAAAGGAAGCCTTAGAACCTGAAAGAAAAAAAAAAAAAACAGGAGAGAGAGGCCTGGAGGAAAGTATATAAGAAAGAGAAAGGATAACCAAAAGAATAAAAAGACAGACAAAAATATGATAAAACATAAGAAAACCAAAGAATGATTTGGTGGAAGTAAATAATGCATTTACAGTAATATCATTGAATGTGAATGGATTAAACTCCCCAACCAAAAGATACAGGCTGACAGAATGGATAAACATGAGCCATCCATATGCTGCTTACAAGAAACTCACCTTAGATCCAGGGATACAAACCAGCTGAAAGTGAAAGGTTGGAAAAAGATACTCCATGCAAATGGTAACCAAAAAAGAGCAGGGGTAGCTATACTAATATCGGACAAAACAGACTTTAAATGCAAAAAATGTTATAAGAGATACAGAAGGAATTATATATTAATAAAAGGGACAATCCACCAGGAAGATAAAATAGTCATAAATATCTGTGCACCTAACTAGGGTGCCCCAAAATATATGAGGCAAACTCTGGCAATACTGAAGGGAGAAATAGACATCTCTACAATAATCATTAGAGACTTCAACACACAACTCACATCATTAGATAGAATAACTAGACAGAAGATCAACAAGCAAACAGAAAACTTGAAAAATATGATAAGTAATTTAGACCTAAACAGACATATACAAAACACTGCATCCAAACTCAGTGGATTATACATTCTTCTTAAGTGCCCATTGATCTTTCTTCAGGATAGATCACATGTTAAGGCACAATGAAGCTCTCAATAAATATAAAAAGATTGAAATTATACAAAGCACCTTCTCAGATCATAATGGAATGAAACTGGAAATCAATAATAGGAAAAAGTAAATTCACATTTGTGTGGAGGCTGAATAACACACTCCTAAATAATCAGATGGTCAAAGAGGAAATTTCAAGTGAAGTCAGTAAATATACTGAGACAAATGAAAATGACAACACAACTTATCAAAATATATGGGATACAGCAAAGGCAGTCTTGAGAGAGAAACTTATAGCTCTAAATGCCTATATTAAAAAAAGAAGAAAGGGAAATAGATGTGGCTCAAGCTATTGGGCTCCCATCTACCATATAGGAGATCCAGGATTCGATTCTCAGTGCCTCCTTGCGAAAGGCAAGCTGGCCCACGCAGAGAGCTTGGCCTGAGCAGAGAGCTGACACAACAAGATGACACAACAAAAAGAGACACAGAGAGGCAGCAGACCAGGGAGCTGAGGTGGTGCAAGAGATTGAGCACCTTTCTCCCACTCCAGAAGGCTCCAGGAGCCGCCTAAAGAGAAGACAAGCAGACACAGAAGAACACACAGAGAGCACACAGCGAGCGCCAACACGGGGGGGGGGGGGAATATAAATAAATCTTTTTTTTTTTTTAAAGTAAGAGCTAAACTCAAAGATTTGACTGAAGAACTAGAGAAACTAGAAAAAGAACAGCAAACCAACCCCAAAGCAAGCAGAAGGAAAGAAATAATAAAGATTAGAGCAGAAATAAATGATATTGAGAACAAAACAGTAGAGAAAATCAACAAAACCAAAAGTTGGTTCTTTGAGAAGATCAATAAAATTGACAAACCCCTAGCCAGGCTAATAAAAAAAGAGAGAGAGAGAGAGAAGATGCAAATAAACACAATCAATAATGAAAGGGGGCAAATTATGACTGGCCCCACAGAAATAAAAAGGGTCATAAAAGGATGTATTAGTCAGCCAAAGGGGGGCTGATACAAAATACCAGAAATCTGTTGGCTTTTATAAAGAGTATTTATTTGGGGTAGAAGCCCACAGTTACCAGGCCATAAAGCATAAGTTACTTCCCTTACCAAAGCCTATTGTCACCTGTTGGAGCAAGATGGCTGCCAACATCTTCGAGGGTCCAGGATTCCTGGGTTCCTCTCTTCCCAGGGCTTGTTTCTCTCCAGGCTCAGCGTCTCTTTTTTTTACAATCCACAAGTCTTTTATTTTATTTACATCTCTTATGCCATGAATTCATAGGGAATAGGTTCCAGTAGCTCAGGCTCTTTTCCATTGGTTCTTACAAAGTGTGCTTCTCTGGGTGGAGCAGGCTGGTGCTTCAGTTGGACCCAGGTACCCTTCTCTTTGGCTTCCTTCTTTTTCTGATCATTTTCCTTCACACGTTTTAGGAAGCTATCTCGGCTCTTAGAGTGCTTAATATGCTCAATGCATACATTAATTCTCTTGCCAAGAATCTTGCCCTTAACCTGTTTGTTTACCACTATACCAACAGCATGCTGGGTAACATTGTAGACTCTTCCGGTTTTGCAATGGTAACATTTGTGGGGCATTCCTTTTTGAACAGTGCCCATTCCTTTTATGTCTACAATATCACCTTTCTTATAGATTCGCATATATGTGGCCAAAGGAACAACTCCATGTTTTCTAAAAGGCCTAGAAAACATATAGCGGGTTCCTCTCCTCTTTCCCTTTGTGTTTGTTATTTTGGCGAATTAACTGCAAGATGGCAGTTCCGGCCGAAAGGCTCAGCTCCTCTTTTATCTCCACAAGGCCAACTGTAGACTATTAGGCGAACAGCTTGATTCTCTTCCCAGGCCCTTTTCTCTTTCCTCATGACCAAGCTCCTCTGTGTGCTTGCTTCCCAGCTCAAAACTCCAGCTCCAACTAAAAACTCCAACATCAAAACTCCAACTCACTCCTCTGCTCTGCTATGTAGTTTTATCTGTGAGTCCCTGCCCAGCAAGGGGGTGGGAACTCATCTTACTGACATGGCCCAATCA
This sequence comes from Tolypeutes matacus, assembly GCA_026826555.1. Taxonomy (NCBI): domain Eukaryota; kingdom Metazoa; phylum Chordata; class Mammalia; order Cingulata; family Chlamyphoridae; genus Tolypeutes; species Tolypeutes matacus. The sequence goes on along the minus strand of JAKSZT010053778.1, from coordinate 1,978,850 downwards.
AAGCCCTAATCATAATTTAATCATGCCCAGCTACAGACCAATCTACAAACATAACCCAATATCTATTTTTGGAATTCATAAACAATGCCAAACTGCCACACTCCACCCTATGAATTCCAAAAAGACATTACAATATTAAAAAAAAACAAAACAAAACAAAACAAAAAAAACTTAAATCAGTACAATGCTAAATACAGAATCATATCACAATCAGTTTAAAGAAATATAGTTTGTCTTGAGGCAAAGTCCCTTCTAGCCGTAGACCTCTGAAACTTATGAAATCATTTATCTGCTTCCAATACACAAATGGACAGACAAAGGATAAACATGTCCATAATCATAAGGAGAAACTGGGAGGGAAACATGAGTCACGGGACCTCTACAGTTCAGTAAACCTGCAGGGCATCCTCTATTCGATTTCAAAGTCCGAGAGTCATTCTTCAGAGGATGGTTTCTTCTCCCTGCAGTGTCATGGGGACCCACCCTTTCCACAGGCTTGCCCAATGGCCATTTTCTTGGTTCCACCCTCATCAAGCATCTGGGTGTTGACCAAGCTCTACACCTCAACCTCTAAGAGCATTGGGGTGATTGCCACACCTTACCCAATCTTTGGGTTAGAGTCTTAACTCCCCTAGTACAGTGCAATGAAGACAACATTCCCCCTAACCTTTGGCATACAGGCTCAACCCTCTCAGAGCAACAAGTTGACCACCTGGCCTTCCCTAATCCATGGGGAATAGGTCCACCCCTCTCAGACCTATGAGGTACTGACCTTAATTGCCCTAATTATTGAGGAATGTGCTTCATCCTCTCTGTACCCTGGGGTGACAAAACTCTCTCCGAACATTGGGCGGGAACATCCACCCTCTTCAACTGCTGGGGCAAACTCACCCTCTCTGTACACATGGGTGGAGTTCCTCTCTTGGCCCAGGGTGATGTCTTAATTCCAGATATCAGCTACTGTGGTTTTCCTCTTGAAGTCATTTCTCTGTCAAACTCTCTTCCATGTCCCTTTCAGTCCAAGCTGATAGTGGTTTTGTTCATACAGCTCTCTCAAAAAGCTTGTTTGTTTAGCATTCAAGAAGCAGGGGTCCAAGACATCAGACAGTAAGACTTCACAAGTCTTTCTGAGATAACCGCATCTTCAGTCCTGATTTACAATTTCCAAGTTTAGTTAAGTCCTCAAATGGGGCACTATCATCTGGGAGCTTGACTTCCAGAGGCTTGGAATTTCCAGAATCAGTTTCTGTTTTCTTTGTGCCCAACAGTTTATCCTCAGCTTATTTCTCTCATCTAGCATTTTGTTACAGGTGCAAGGAGAAGGCAAGCCACATTCTCCAAGTTTACTTTGGAAAGTTCTTCAGCTAAATGCCCAGGCTTACCATTTTCAAATTCTGCCTTCCATAAAACACCAGGAGTTAATCTTGCTAAATTCACTGCAACTTTAAAACATGGATCACCTCTCCTCCAGTTTCCAATAATAGTTTCACCATTTACTTCTAAGGCATCATAAAAAGTCGTTTAGCATCCATATCCCTACCAACAATCTCTGCAAAACAATCTCAGCCTTTTCTATCAAGCATCTCACAATTTCTCCAAAATATACCCCATACCCATTTATAAAACCATTCCAGCATTTTGGCAATTGCAAAAGCACTTCCCCACTCGTTGGTACCAAATTCTGTATTAGTCATCCAAAGGGGTGCTAATGCAAAATACCAGAAATCTGTTGGCTTTAATAAAGGTTTATTTGGGGTAGAAGCCCACAGTTACCAGGCCATAAAGCATGAGTTACTTCCCTCACTAAAGTCTATTGCCACCTGTTGGAGCAAGATGGTTGCCAATGTCTTCGAGGGTTCAGGCTTCCTGGGTTCCTCTCTTCCCAGGGCTTTCTCTCCAGGATCAGCTCCTCTGCTATCTCCACAAGGCCAGGTGTAGACTATCAATTCCCAGGGCCTTTTCTATTTCCTCATGGCCAAGCTCCTTTGTGTGCTTACTTCCTGGGGCTCCAACTCAAAACCTCCAAACCAAAACTCCAGCTCACTCCTCTGTTCTGCTACATGGTTTTACCTGTGAGTCCCTACCCACCAAGGGGACAGGGACCAAACATCTTACTATCATGGCTCAATCAAAACCCTAATCATAACTTAATTATGCCCAGGTACAGACCAGTTTACAAACATAATTCAATATCTATTTTTGGAATTCATAAACAATGCCAAACTGCCACAGAGGATATTATGAGAAACTGTATGCCAACAAACTAGACAACCTAGATGAAATGGACAAATCCCTAGAAATGCACAAACAACTTACACTGATGCTACAAGAAATACAAGAACTTAACAAACCAATCACATTTAAGAAGACTGAATCAGTCATCAAAACTATCCCAGCAAATAAAAGTCCAGAACCAGATGGCTTCACCGGTGAATTCTACCAAGCATTTTGGAAAAAAATTAACACCAATCCTGTTTAAACTCTTCCAAAAAACGGAAGAAGAGGAAAAATTTCCCAACATTTTATGAAGCCAACGTCACCCTAATACCAAAGCCAGATAAAGATACTACAAGAAAAGAAAATTACAGACCAATCTCTCTAATGAACATAGATGCAAAAATTCTCAACAAAATACTTGCAATTTGAATCCAACAGCATATCAAAAGACTTATACATGATGACCAAGTGGGGTTTATTCCTGGTGTGCAAGGCTGGTTCAACATAAGAAAATTAATCAACGTAATACACCACATTAACAAATTGAAAGAAAAAACCCACAAGATCATCTAAATCGATGCAGAAAATGCATTTGGCAAAATCCAGCATCTTTTTTGATAAAAACACTTCCAAAGATAGAATAGAAGAAAAATTCCTCAATCTGATAAAAGGCATATATGAAAAACCCACAGCCAACATTGCATTCAGTGGGAAAATGTTGAAAGCTTTCCCTCTAAGATCCAGAACAAAACAAAGATACCCACGGTCACCATTGTTAGTCAATATTGTACTAGAAGTTCTAGCTAGGGCAATTAGATGAGAAAAAGAAAAATTAAAGGCATCCAAATAGAAAAAGAGGAAGTAAAACTCTCACTGTTTTCAGATGACATGATCTTGTAATTAGAAATTTCTGAAGTATTCACGAGAAAGCTACTGGAGCTAATGAGTTCAGCAAAGTGGCAGGAAACAAGATCAACACGCAAAAAATCAGTAATGTTTTTGTACACTAGTACTGAACAATCTAAGGAGGAAATCGGGGGAAAATTCCATTTACTGTAGCAAGAAAAAGACTCAAATACCTAGGAAATAATTTAACAAGGAAGTACAAGACTTATATGCAGAAAACTACAAAACAATGCTAAAAGAAATAAGTGACCTAAACAAATGGAAAGACATTCTGTGTTCATGGATTGGAAGAATAAATATTGTGAAGATGTCAATCTTCCCCAAACTGATTTATAGATTCAGTGCAGTACCAATAAAAATTCCAACAGCCTATTTTACAGAATTAGAAAAGGTAATTACCAAATTAATTTGGAATGGAAAGTGCAGCTGAATAGCCAAAAGTATTATAAAAAAGAAGGACAATGTGGGGGGAATTCACAGCCTGACCTTGAAAAAATGTTACAAAGCTATAGTGGTCAAAACAGCATGGTACTGACATAAAGATGGACACATCAATCAATGGAATAGAACTGAGAATCCAGAAGTAAACCCTCACCTATACGGTCAATTGGTTTTTGACAAACCTACCAAGTCCATGTTAACAGGACAAAACAGTCTCTTCAACAAATGGTGCTGGGAGAACTGGATGTCTATAACCAAAAGAATAAAAGAAGACTATCTCACTCCCTCTACAAGTATCAACTCAAAATGGATCAAAGACCTAAATATAAAAGCCAGGACCATAAAACTACCAGAAGAAAATGTAGGGAAACATCTTAAAAACCTTGTGGTAGGTGATGGTTTTTTGGACCTTACACCCAAAGCAGGCACAACAAAAGAAAAAATAGATAAATGGGACCTCCTCAAAACTAAACACTTTTTCACCTCCCATGACTTTGTCAAAAGGGTGAGAAGGCAGCCAACTCAATGGGAGAAAATATTTGGAAATCACATGTCAGATAAGGGTTTAATATCTAGAATATATAATGTGATGTTACAACTCAACAATAAAAAGACAAACGACCCAATTTAAAAATGGGCAAAAGACCTGAATAGACATTTGTCCAAAGAAAAAATACAAATGGCAAAAATAAAAAAACATGAAAAAATGCTCAACATCACTAATGATTAGGGAAATGCAAATCAAAACTACAATGAGATATCATTTCACACTTTTCAGAGTGGCCACTATTAAAAAGACAGATCTACAAGTGTTGGAGAGGATGTGGAGAGATAGGAACACTTATTAACTGTTGTTGGGAATGTAGAATGGTACAGCCACTGTGAAGGACTGTTTAGCAATTCCTAAAGAAGCTTAATATAGATTTGCCATGTGACCCTGCAGTACACTACTGGGTATATACCTAGAAGACCTGAGAACAGTGACAAGAAGAGACATTTGCATACCAATGTTCATAGGAGCATTATTCACGATTGCCAAAAGATGGAAACAACCCAGGTGTCCATCAATCAATGAATGGTTAAACAATCTGTGGTGTATTCATATGATGGAATAGTATGCAGCTGCAAGATGAAATGAAGTCATAAAGCATATGACAACATGGATGAACCTGGAGGACATTATGTTGAGTGAAGCAAGCCAGACACAAAAGGACAAATACTGTATAATTGCATTACTATGAACCAAATATATTGTGTAACATATTGTATGATTCAAAAAAATTTATATGTATCCAGTACAATTAATTGGGAAATGTATGTTTTTATTTTTTAAAAAGGCAAAAGAAACCATCAATAGGGAAAACCAGACTTTAGATATAGCAGACAAAGACTTTTTAAGAACTGTCTTAAATATGCACCAAGAGTTAAAGGAAAACCCATATGAAGAACTAAAGGAAACCATGAAAACCATAGCTGAACAAAAACAGAATTTCAATAAAGAGAGAGAAGGCATAAAAAGGAACCAAAGAGAAATATTGCTGTTGAAGACCATAGGAACAGAATTTAAAAATTCTCTAGAGGGGTTTGATATCAGATTGGAGCAGGCAGAAAAAGAATCAATGAACCTGAAGATAACACAATTGAAATTATTTAGCCTGAGTAGCAGAATGAAAAAAGTGGGACAAAATCGAGTTTCCACCAATATACACATTATTGGAGTCCCAGGACAAGAATGAGAGAAAGGACAGAAAGAATATTCAAAGAAATATTGGCTGAAAACTTCTAAAACATAACAAAAAGACATTTAATATACACATTCAAGAAGCTCAATGAACTCCAAACAAGATAATGTTCCATAGACCCACTCTCTTGAATGCTAAAGTCCAAGAGAGAATCTTGAGAGCCACAAGAGAGAAGCAATGCATCATGTACAAGGGAGACAGAATAAGGTTACATGAAAATTTCTCTTTGGAAACCATGGAGGCAAGAATCCTGTGTGATAACATATTTAAAGTGCTGAAAGAAAAAAAAAAAAAAAAGCCAACCAAGAAGTCTATATCCAGCAAAACTGTCTTTCAAAAATGAAGGAGAGATTAAGACATTCTTAGGAAAAACAAAAACTGAGGTAGATAATCATCACTAGATTGATCCTACAAGAAATCCTATAAGGAATTCTTCAGGTTGAAAGGAAAGGACACTAGACAATTGATTGAGCCATATGAAGAAGTAAAGTTACATAGGTAATTATAAATGGCAATACTATTTTATTTTTGGTTTGTAAATCCACTTTATACCTCTTACGGGATCTAAAATGCAAATGAAAACCGTAATTAATAGTTTGGGGTACACAATGTATACACATATAATTTGTGACAAGAACAACATAAAGGTGAAGGGATGGAGGGGTTTAGGAACATAATTTGTATGTGATTAAAGTTAAGTTGGTATGAGATAAAATGAGATTGTTACAGATTTAGGATGTTAAATTTAACATGTGGCAGATGTGGCTCAAGTGGTTGGGTGTCTGTCTGCCATATGGAGGGACCTGGGTTCGCTCCCCAGGACCTCCTGGTAAAATAAAAATAGAAGGCGTGCAGGCGAGCCACCAAACTGCGCACAAGTGCGTGGCGAGCCAGGCTCCGCCAAGCCATGCAGCAAGGGAGAGACACAGGAGAGAGCCAAGACAAGAGGTGCCAGAAACCAGAACCTGTGGTGGCGCAGGTGGCAGAGTGCCTCTTTCCCACATCGGAGGTCCCTGGGATTGAATCCTGGTGAAGACTGGAGGAGAAGGATGAGAAGAGAAGGCAGGAAACAGACACAGAGTATCACCCAGCGAATGGACACAGACAGCAAGTCGGGGGGGGGGGTCGTTAAACAAAGTAAATAAATAAATCTTTTTTTAAAAAATTTAAGTCCCATGGTAGCCACAAAAAAAATATCTAAAAAATATAAACAGAAGGAAATGAGAATGTATTCTAAAGGGTTCATTACAAAAGATCAATTAAATAAAAATTTAAAAAAAGAAGGCAGGTATAGAAGAATTGAGGGACTATAGTGATATAAGGTTTACAAAAACCAAAGAGCAAAATGGGAAAACAAAGTCCTGCATTATCAGTAGTACTTTAAATGTGAATGGTTTAGGGGAGCAGGTGTAGCTCAGTCGTTAAGTGTCTGCTTCCCATGTACAAGGTCTCAGGTTCAATTCTCAGTACCTCCTAAAAAAAAAAAAAAAAATATATATATATATATGAGTTAAACTCTCCAGTCAAAAGGTGGAGATTGGCAGCATTGATTTTTTTTTTTTTAAAGATTTAATTTTTTTTTATTTATTCATTTATCCCCCCCCTTGCTGCCTGCGCTCGCCGGGCCAGCCAACCATGCCATGCGGGCGGGCCCGCCCCCACCAGGAGGCCCCGGGAACCAAACCCGGGGCCCCCCACATGGCAAACGGGAGCCCCACTGATTGAGCCACAGCCGCTTCCCGGCAGCATTGATTTTTTTTAAAAAAAGGCATAACTCTACTATGTGCTGTTTATAAGAGATTCACTTTATTTATTTATTTATTTTTTTAAAGATTTTATTTACTTATTCATTTATCCCCCCCTTGCTGCTTGTGCTCGCTGGGTCAGCTAACCACGCCGTGCGGGCGGGCTTGCCTTCACCAGGAGGCCCCGGGAACCGAACCCGGGGCCTTCCATATGGTAAACGGGAGCCCTACTGATTGAGCCACAGCCGCTTCCCAAGAGATTCACTTTAAATTCAAAGACACAGGTAGGTTGAAACTAAAAGGATGGCAAAAATATTCCATGCAAATAGTAACCAGAAAGAGAGTGGGGTGGCTCTACTAATATCAGACAACATAGACTTAAAGTCAAAAACTGCTACAAGGGACAAAAAAAAAAAGACACTATACGGATAAAAGGGTTAATTCATCAAGAATATATTACAGGGAAAAGCAGTTGTAATACAGGGGCTTTTTCAGGACTTGGGAATTATTACAACAGATACAGGTCATTTTACATCAGCAAATAACATGCAGAACTGTGAGGGAGACAGTGTGGTCTACAATGTGAACTATAGTCCATGCTTAGTGGCAAAGCCCCAGGAAATGTATATCCATTGCAGGTGATGTGCCACAGTAATGAAAGAAGTTTATGTGGGAGGTTATGGGAGGTATGGGAGGTGGGGAACATGGGAATCCCTGTAATTTTTGTGTAATATTTATGTAATCTAAGCATTTTTTAAAATATAAAACAAACAAACAATATATTACAATTATAAATATATATGCACCTAATAACATGTCTCTAAAATATATGAAGCAAACACTGACAGATTTAAAGGGAGAAATAGATGGGAATTATAACAGTAGGAGGCTTCAGTAGACCACCTTCAATAACAAAACATCTAAACAAAAGATCAGTAAAGAAATACAAGACTTTAAAAATACTATAAATCAAATAGACTTAGACATATGTAGAATATGTCACCCAAAAACAGCAGAAAACACATCTTCTCAAGTGCACATGGATCATTCTCCAGGATAGACCATATGTTAGATCACAAAACAAGTTTCAATAAATTTAAAAAGGTTGAAATCATACAACCATAATGGAATGAAGCTAGAAATCAGTAACAGAGAAAGAACTGGAAAATTCACAAATATATGGAAATTAAACATTACAATCTTAAACAACCAATGGGTCAAAGACAAAATCACAAGGGAAGTAAGAAAATATCTTGAGATGAATTTAAATGAAAACACAATGTACCAAAACATATTGGATGAGGCAAGATCAGTGCCCAGATGGAAGTTTATAGATATAAATGCTTACATTATCTTAAAAAAAAAAAAACCAAATCAGTAACCTAACCCCACACCTGGAAGAACTAGAAAAAGAAGAACAAACTAAAAGTGAACAGAAAGAAGGAATAATAACAATTAGAACAGAAATAAAAGAGAATAGAAAAACAATAGAGTATCTAGTAAATAAAACCTTGTTTCTTTGGGAAAAAAATCAATAATACTGATAAATCTTTAGTGACACAAAAAACAAGAGGATGCAAATAAATCAGAAATGAAAAGAGAGGTATTATTACTGAATGTAAGGAAGTAAAGAGGATTATAAGTGGATACTATGAACAATTAGACACCAACAAATTAGATAAAATAAATTGGACAAATCTCTAGAATTGCACAAATTAGCTAAACTAATTAGTTTAAAGAAGAAAGAGAAGATATCAATAGACAAATAGCAAGTAAAGAAATTTATTCAGTCATCAAAAAACCTTCAAAGAAAGAAAATTCCAAGACCAGATAGCCTCACTGGTGAATCTGACCAATCATTTTAAAAAGAATTCGTACCAATCTTTCTTAAACTCTTCCAAAAGATTGAAGAAGAGGGAACATTTCTTAATTTATTCTATAAGGCAAGTATCACTTTACTACCAAAGACAGATAAAGATACCAAAAGAAAAGAAAATTAGCAATAAATATCCCTATGAATAGAGATGCAAAAATTCTCAACAAATCAAATCCAATAGCACTTTAAAAGTATTATACACTATTACCAAGTGAGATTTATCCCAAGAATGTGATGGTGGTTCAACATAAGAAAACCAATCTGGGAAGCGGCTATGGCTCAATCAGTAGGGCTCCCGTTTACCATATGGGAGGCCCCGGGTTCAGTTCCCGGGGCCTCCTGGTGAAGGCAAGCCCACCCGCACGGCGTGGTTAGCTGACCCAGCAAGCACAAGCAGCAAGGGGGGTATAAATGAATAAGTAAATAAAATCTTTAAAAAAAAAAAAAAGAAAAGAAAACCAATCAGTGTAATACACCACACTAATAGAATGAAGGGAAAACCACATGATCATTTCAACTGATGCAGAAAAGGCATCTGAAAAATACAGCATCTTTTCTTGATAAAAAAACATTCAGAAAACTAGAAATCAAAGAGAATTTCCTCAACATGATAAAAGGTATAATATGATACCCACAACTAATATCAGAATCAATGGTGAAAGGCTGAAACTTTCCCTCTGTATTAGTCAGCAAAAGGGGCGCTGATGTGAAATACCAGAAATGGGTTTGTCTTTATAAAAGGTATTTATTTGGGGTAGAAGTCCACAGTTACGAGGCCATAAAGCATAAGTTTCTTCTCTCACCAAAGTCCAGTGCCACATGTTGGAGCAAGACAACTGCCAACGTTTGCCAGGGTTCAGGCTTCTTGGGTTCCTCTCTTCCCAGGGCTGCGCTTCTCTCCGGGCTTAGCTCCTCTGGTTCCTCCCCAAGCTCAGCTGTAGACTACCAGGTGAACGGCTCGCTTCTCTTCTCCTGGGGCTTTCTCTCCAACATCAAAACTCCAACATCAAAACTGCTTCTCAAAAACTGCTCCCTCTGTCCTTTGCCTTGCCTTTTATATTTGATTCCCTTACCCACCAAGGGGTGGGGCTCAATGCCCTACTGACATGGCCCAGTCAATGCCCTAGTCATAACTTAATCATGTCCAGATTAACAGATCAGTTTACAAGCATGATCCAATTATATTTTTGGAATTCTTAATTACATCAAATTGCCCAACGGCTACACCTTCTAAGATCAGGAACAAGATAAGGATGCCCATTTTCATCACTGCTTTTTAATGTCATATTGGAGGTCTGGCTAGAGCAATTAGGCAAGAAAATAAATAAAAAGGCATCCATATTGGAAAAGAAGAAGTGAAACTATCCCTATTCCCAGATGACATGATCCCATGTAGAAAATTGTTGACGGGCAGGATGAGGGGGGAGCAGGGAGGTAGTCGGCATTCCCGGGGGCCTTGACGGCGAGGGAAAGAATTATTGCGGAGACGAGGTGAGTATGCAGGGGGGAGGGGGTTCTTTATTGAGCAAGTGCACAACCTTTTATAAGCTAGGTAAGGGGTGGAGCAAGAGGCAGGGCGTGGAAGAGGAGTACGTGTTAGGCGGGGATTGGGCACAGTTGGTTGTTAGGGAGGGTTTGTTATTTGCGGAAGGCGGGAAGGTTTCGCGGGCGCGGGAACAGGGTAAGCTATTTTTTCAAAGAAGGCTAAATATAGGATCAGGCTAGTTTTTAGTTGTTAGTCGGCCATTTAGCTTCACATTTTTCTGGCTGCCTCCAACATCTCCTCCTTTTTGTTTTATTTGAGCCTTATATTGTATAGCTAGCTGAGGGAAGTAGAGGCCTCATTGTGGAAGGGTGCTCGTATCTGCAAATGTGCTATTTGCGAAGGAGGGTCTGTGCCTGTCTTAGGTCGGGGCTGCACCCTATCAGTCTTACCCGTCATTGGGAAACATGGCAGCAGAAGGCCATGTCCCTGTCTTAGGTTGATTGGTGGGTCAGTCCAGTTGCCCGTCATTGGCTAGCCAGCCCAATGTTTTATTGAGCATTTTGCTCAGCTAGAACGAGCCCTTGTGCTAGTGAGGCGTGCTTCTCAGAGAACAGTTAGGTTGTATTCACTTTTAACCGTCTCTTGCAGTGCTTTGCCTCGCACTCAGCTGCTTAAAGGCGGGGAGGGTTGGAGGATGTTGTTATTTATGGAGGGCAGAAACAACGCAGCTATGTTTGTTGGCCAGACTTTAGCCTGCCTTACCTTATTATGAGTTAGTAGCTTTGGAAAGGAGCCCGGACTAAGGGTGATGGAACAGGCGAGTGGCTGCTTAGTTTTGGAGAGCCGTGGCTATAGCGGTGGGGCTTAGGGTGAACGAAGTTTTGGAGGCGAGGTCTCGGACTGGAGGAAGCAGGAGTGGACAGCATTGTGGGCGGGTGTTTAGAGCTGGATTTGCTTGAGGGCGAGGGCAGCAGGAGGAGCCGAGGTAATAGGCGGCGCAGAACTCCTGTGGGGAGAACGGGCGGAGGTGGGCCGGGAGGACGAGGGGAGGGTACTGCGGGAGGAACGGGTGTGGGGGGGTTCCTCGGTGGTGGCGAGCCACTGGTAGTGGACCTGTACAAATGAGGTGAAAATGGCATTAGCTTGATCTTTTGCGAGTTGAATGATCCTTTTGATGGCCCATGGTCCGACTGCCAGTGCAACGAGGAGAATGATTAGGGGGCCTAAAATAGGGAGAATGTAGGGGAGGAATCCCTGGAATCCCCAGGAGAGACCTCCCCCCTGGGCTTCTCTCTCCTTTTTACGTTTTTCTAGCCCGGCTCTTACTTGGGCTAAATTGTCTTGGATGAGGCCCGAGTGATTAGCATAGAAACAGCATTCTTCACCCAGGGCAGCACAGAGGCCTCCTTCTTTGAGAAAGAGGAGGTCTAGCCCTCTGCGGTTTTGAAGGACTACTTCGGAGAGGGATGTAAGAGATTTTTCTAGGTGGTTAATGGCTGTTTCGAGATGGGCGATATCTTCGTCGACGGCTGACCTGAGAGAGGAAAGGGCATTATTGTGTAAGGTTAGGGCTGCAATTCCGGTGCCGGCTCCTGCAAGACCTAAAAGTGTGGCAATTGTAATGACGGTGATAGGTTCCCTTTTTGTATGTAGGTTGGTAGGAGATGACGCTGCCAGGAATCAAAAAATTGGTTATTGGTATAGTAGATAATGCGGGGGAGTATTACAGCAAGCACACAGGTTTCGTTGGTGGAGTTGAGGGTGCGAACATTAAGGCATGGGGTAAGGCCTGTGGAGGAACAGATCCATTGTGTGTTATTGTCGGGTAAGAGAAATCTTGCAGTCGTGTTAGGGGTAGTTGTATGGTTGCAGAGGGTTTTCATGGAGGGAATAACAGTGCCTCCGATTTTAGTGACACAGAGCCCGCTCTGAGAGACAGACTGGACTGTTATCTGAGTTTGGTTCCAGTTGCAAGACGGAGGATTGTTTTCTGAGGAAGATTGATAGGAGGCGTTAGTGGCTATAGCCTCGTAGTAAGGCATTGAGGAGGAGAGGCACAGCCAACAGCTAGCGGTAAGGTTGGGATAGGAGGAATTAAGAGTGGAGAAGGAGGCGTTAACTAAGGACAGAAGCGGGTTGTAGATTCGTAACGGGGGTAGTGGGGTAAGAGGGGCGGCGCTGGAGTTAGAAGACTGATTGTTAGGGAGTGCAAGAATAGAGGGAGGGTTGAGGACTGGGTTGGGGCCAATGGAAATTGGAACAGCGGGGGTGGTGGCCCTCTTTTGTATTATGAAAAGGCCGCCGTAATCATAGCTTTCCATGTATAGCCGAAGGCCGTATGTACGGCCCTCTAGCCAGGCAGTTTTAGAAGGGTCTTTAACAATGAGGACAATTATATCCCATCGGGTGCTATTTGCAGTTTTGAAGGTAAGGTAGGAGTCCCGATTTGGAGCAGTGCTCCAGCCGTAACGAGGGAAGAGGAGAGTTGGGGACAAAAATGGTAGAGGATGCTAAGAGAAAAGAGCAAGATAAATGGAAGGAGGAAGAAGAGAGGGAACCAGGGGACAAAGTGGCTAAAGCTCATAGGGAGGGAGAGGGAGGGGGTACCCCGGGGGCAAAGAAGCCGAGTTAGAGAGAGAGAGAGGTACCGAAGGGAATAGGGGCCTGCCAAGTTATGAAACAAGGCAGACGTAGTCCTTACCCGTTCGCGGAGGTTACCGGCCAGCGGCAGATGATCGTGCCCCACGTTGGGTGCCAGTTGTTGTCGGGCAGGATGAGGGGGGAGCGCTGGGAGGTAGTCGGCATTCCCGGGGGCCTTGACGGCGAGGGAAAGAATTATTGCGGAGACGAGGTGAGTATGCAGGGGGGAGGGGGTTCTTTATTGAGCAAGTGCACAACCTTTTATAAGCTAGGTAAGGGGTGGAGCAAGAGGCAGGGCGTGGAAGAGGAGGGAGTATGTGTTAGGCGGGGATTGGGCACAGTTGGTTGCTAGGGAGGGTTTGTTATTTGCGGAAGGCGGGAAGGTTTCGCGGGCACGGGAAAGTTTCGCGGGCGCGGGAACAGGGTAAGCTATTTTTTTTTTTTTTAAAGATTTTATTTATTCATTTATCCCCCCCTTGCTGCTTGTGCTCACTGGGTCAGCTAACCACGCCGCGCGGGCAGGCTTGCCTTCACCAGGAGGCCCCGGGAACCGAACCCGGGGCCTCCCATATGGTAAACGGGAGCCCTACTGATTGAGCCACAGCCGCTTCCCAGCTATTTTTTCAAAGAAGGCTAAATATAGGATCAGGCTAGTTTTTAGTTGTTAGTCGGCCATTTAGCTTCACATTTTTCTGGCTGCCTCCAACAGAAAATCTCAACAAATATACAGGAGGGCTCATAGATCTAATAAACGAATTCAGTAAAATGCCAGGGTATAAGATCAACACACAAAATTCAGTGGTGTTTCAATACACCAGCAAGAACAATCTGGAAAGGGAATCAAGAAAGCTATTCCATTTATAATAGCAACTATTGTGATGGTTTGAAGCTATATAGACCCCATAAAATTATTTTCTTAAAGCTAATCCATTCCTGTGGGATATAAACCTACTGTGAGTAGGCCTTTTGATTAGGTAACTTCAGTTAAGGGCCTTTTGATTAGGTTACTTTAGTAAGGCATGGCTCAAGGTGGGTCTTAATCCTCTTACTGGAGTCCTTTACAAGAGAATGAAATTCAGACGAAAAGAGAGAGAAAGCCACAGAAGCTAGAAACTGAAAGCAATTAAACCTGGAAGAGAAGGGAGAGATCAGCAGATGCCGCCATGTGCCTTGCCATGTGCTAGAGGAGTACAGAATCACCAGCATCCAGTCTTCAGGGAGAAAGCATCACTTGATGATGCCTTGATTTGGACATTTCCATGACCTCAGAACTGTAAGCTTATAAGCTAATAAATCCCCATTGTAAAAACTAAACCATTTCTGGTATATTGCTTTCAGCAAGCTAGCAGACAAAACAGCTATAATAATAAAATATCTATGTATAAATTTAACCAAGAATATAAGGACTTGTACATGCAAAACAACAAAACACCCCTTAAAGAAATTAAAGAAGACCTAAATAAATGGAAAGATATCCCATGCTCATGTATTGGAAGGATTAATATGTTAAGCTGTCAATAATACTTAAAGCAATTTTCATTTCAATGCAATCCCAACCAAGTTTCCAACAACCATCTTTGCAGAAGTAGAAAAGATAACCATTGAATTCATATGGAAGGAAAAGGGGCCCTGAATAGCCAAACTATCTTGAAAGGGAAGAACAAAGAGGACTCATAGTTCCTGATTTCAACTTAACACAAAACTTTGCACCTATGATAATGATGCAAAGATGGACATATATACCAATGCAATAGAATTGAGAGTTCAGAAATAAATCCCACACATCTATAGCCAATTGATTTTTGACAAGGGTGCCTAGTCTACTCAATACGGAAAGAATAGTCTCTTCAACAAATGGCGCTGGTAAAACTGGATATCCACATGCAAAAGAATGAAAGTGGATCCCTACCTCACCTACATACAAAAATTTACTCAAAATGGATCAACAATCTAAACATAAGAGCTAAAATTATGCAACTCTTAGAAGGAAAGGTAGTGAAATATCTTCAAAACCTTGTATTAGACAATAGATTCTGAGACTTCACACCAAAAGCACAAGCAACAAACAACAAATATAGTTAAACTGGACTTCACCAAAATTAAAAACTTTTGTGAATTAAAGGACATTATCAGGAAAGTGAAAAGACAACCTACAAAATGGGAGAAAATATTTGGAAACCATATATCTGATAAAGGTTTAATATCTAGAATATATAAAAAACTACAACTCAACAACAAAACAAAAAACAACTGAAATTTAAAAATAGGCAAAGGATATCAACAAAAATTTTTTTTAATCAATAAATCTTTTTAAAAAATGGATGAAGGACTTGAATAGACACTTCTCCAAAGAAGACATATAAATGGGTCATAATTACATGTAAAGATGGTCAACATCATTAGCAGTTAGGGAAATGAAAATTAAAACCACAATGAGAAACACACCCACTAGAATGGCTAGTATCTTTTAAAAACAAAAATAACAAGTGCAGGAAAGAATGCAGAGAAATAGGAACCCTAATATGTGGTTGCAGGAATGGAAAATGGTGAAGCCACTGTGGAAAACGGTTCTGCGATTCCTCAAAAAGTTAGACATTGAATTACCATATGACCTGTCAATCCCACTTCTACTTATAAACACAAAGAAATTGAAAGCAGGGACTCAAATATTTTACACCAATGTTTATGGCAGCATTGTTCACAGTAGCTGGCTTTACAGCTGAATCTCCTTCCAACCTGATAACGGTAAGGCACATCTTTACTTTCTCGGTCCCAATAATTTTTACTTTCTCTAGTTTAAACGATTGCAGAAATGGTGTGTGTGTGTGTGTGTGTGTGTGTGTGTGTGTGTAAGCAAAACCTTATTTCTCTTGGCTCAGGAAAAGAACTAGCCAGCAGTAGTGCAAGGAACCCCCAGCCCTCACCCCTCCTGGAACCAAAAAGTCAGGCGTCATCGACATCAATTGGCTCCCTTTTCTTGCCTCTCCCCTTTTCCCAAGTGAAAGCTTCGAGGTTTCAATCCCGCGAGGTCGGTGAGAGCGCGCAGTGGAGGTACGCGGAATGACAGGGCAGCCAGGTAGAGACGAAGTCCAAGGCTTGGGAAGTGGGTAGGACTGCCCAGGAAAGGGGTGTGGGGAGCATTTCTTTTTTTGAGAGCTACCAGATGCCCCACTTGACAACCAGCGTGTACTCTCCCCCTTGTTCTTGAACAGGTAGGAGATGCTGTAGAGCCGCTGCCCACTGCTTCACCAGGATCTCCTTCATGGCATCTGGGGCGTGTACCCCATCACCACCAGCAGCAGTGTTGCCAGCGATGCTGCAGTCAACTCTACAGCTGCTCTTCTGGCTGGCATAGGCCCTGCTCAGCCCCAGGCTCTTGGCCTTGAAGAGGCTGCCCCGGATAAGGTCGAGGTCGCCATACTTGATGGAGATGAGGGAGTTGCAGGGTAGCAGGGGGAATGGGTATGTAGGGGGTCACAGTAGCCTGAGGGCATTCCTAGCCATCCACCCTCACCTTGGAGGGGCCATCTCTGGTCACCGATAGGTAGGGACTAGCTCCCACATTGCTTATGTTCACGACAAACTCACCTGAGCCCCCTGGAATGCTGACTTCCAGGTCTGTTCCCTAAGTGGACACCAGGATTGGTCTCCTCCTCCTTGAAATCAGTCAGGTAGATGACATTTTCCAGATGGAATGGTCTATCTCTGTGATCCCGCACTCCTTCAGGGCTTCTGAGGGGCTGGGAACCTTGGCATCCATCAGGCTGACCGTAAAAGAGGCCAGCAAGTTGACTCTTAGCCCTGACTAGTGAAAACTAGAAACAGTGAGGCTTCACCAGATGGAGAGGCCATTAGCACCACAAAGGAGCTGTCGGGGATTGCCTGGTAGTTGAACTTGACCAAGACCTCTTAGTTACCCAGCTCCTGAACCACATAGGACATACCACAGGAGCCATCCTTGCAGTCCTGAAAGGAGATCTTGGCCTTGCTGGGTCCTTTGGGTCCTTCCACAGCCTTGGTCAGGTCCCTGGCATTGGCCTCCCTGGTCCAAATGCTGAACTTGGCGAGCACTTGGGCTTAGGCCTTCTCCAGACTGGCATTCCCGATTCAGACCTTATGGGTTCTGCCTTCCCCCGGGGGCCCCATAGTGAACTTGTAAGGGTTCTAGGCAAGTGCTGGCCCTTGTACTTGACTCTGAAGAGTAGTTTGTCACCTGTTTTCATATTCTCTTGGTTTTATTTCATAACCACTTTTTTATTAGTCATACTGTCCCTCAGTCAGATTTAATGGTAGATGATGATTCTAGAAGCATCATTTAGAAAAACCAGATAGGACCTCCAACATCATGTTGGCCCCAGACTACATAGCTGGGCCTTTAAAGCCAAAGATATGTCTCAGCCCCACTTCTATCTTTTCACCTGAATTTTCATATTTGACAATTCCTTCCCAATCTCTTCTTCCTTTCATCCTTCTCACTGCTCTATTCCCAACCATGGTTGAAGAAAAATATAACTGCAAGAATAACACTTTCAGGTGTTTTAAATTTTTAAATATATTTTGCCCTTTTTCCTTACCTAGTACCAAAACATTCTCCAGTCTGCCCTAAGGATCTGTCTGCCTGAAGAAAGAGAGATAGTACTGACATACTAAAACATATTACGTAGTAACATAACCTTGCAAGCTACGTTTGGAAGACTCTGCTCATGGAGTTCCTTTTTCTTTTTTTTTTTTTCAACTTTATTTTGTACATTTAATAATTGAACATATAAACAATTAAAAACTAAAAAGTAAACACAGATGAATAAATACATACATTTCTCAATTAAATATACTGGATACATATAAATTTTTTTTTAATCAAACAATATGTTACACAATATATTTGGTTCATAGTAATGCAATCATACAGTATTTGTCCTTTTGTGTCTGGCTTGCTTCACTCAACATAATGTCCTCCAGGTTCATCCATGTTGTCATATGCTTTATGACTTCATTTCTTCTTATAGCTGCATAATATTCCATCATGTGAATAGACCACAGTTTATCCATTCGTCTGTTGATGGACATCTGGGTTGTTTCCAATTTTTGGCAATTGTGAATAACGCCGCTATGAACATCAGTGTGCAGATGTCTGTTCGTGTCATTGCTCTCATTTCTTCTGGGTATATACCTAGTAGTGGTATTGCAGGGTCATGAGGCAAGTCTATATTCAACTTCTTTAGGAACTGCCAAACAGTCCTCCATAGTGGCCGTACCATTCTGCATTCCCACCAACAGTGAAGAAGTGTTCCTATCTCTCCACATCCTCTCCAACACTTGTAGTTCTCTGTCTTTTTCATAGTGGCCATTCTGATAGGTGTGAAATGATATCTCATTGTAGTTTTGATTTGCATTTCCTTAATTATGAGTGATGTTGAGCATTTCTTCATGTGTTTTTTTTTTTTTTTTGCCATTTATATTTCTTCTTTGGACAAACGTCTATTCAAGTTTTTCACCCATTTTTTAATTGGGTCGTTTGTCTTTTTATTGTTGAGTTGTAACATCTCTTTATATACACTGGATATTAAACCCTTATCAGATATGTGATTTCTAAATATTTTTTCCCATTGAGTTGGCTGCCTTTTCACCCTTTTGACAAAGTCTTGTGAGGTGCAAAGGTGTTTAATTTTGAGGAGGTCCCATTATCTATTTTTTCTTTTGTTGCATGTGCTTTGGGTGTAAGGTCCAAGAAACCACCACCAACTACAAGGTCTTGAAGATGTTTCCCTACATTTTCTTATGTAGTTTTATGGTCCTGGTTTTTATATTTAGATTTTTTATCTAGTTTGAGTTTATTCTTGTATAGGGGCTGAGATAGGGGTCTTCTTTCATTCTTTTGATTATAGATATCCAGTTCTCCCAACACCATTGGTTTAAGAGACTGTTTTGTCCCGTTAACATGGACTTGGTAGGTTTGTCAAAAACCAGTTGATGCCGCAGAGACCATCCTCACCAAACCTGAAAAAACGTGTTGCTATTCCCCAGCCAAAAAAAACGAAGAAGCAAAGCAAACCTTAGTTATTCCTAACTAGAGCATAAGGCATTTGCAAATAAGGTAAAATCAGAAAAAAATTAAGTCTCTGCCCGCCCCGCTCCTGCCTTCTAATCCTGGGCCTAGAATTCAGGCATGGGAGTGGGGGTACATAAGCCTGGATGGGACAAAGTTATTTTCACTAACTCCACCTGAAATTTAGCATCGCCTTCCATTTTGAACGTGGCAGCAAATCCCAGTAGCATTGGCAGTGCCTGTGAGCTTTGCTAACAGCAGTCACAGCTGTTTCCTTAGCACACCACAGCAGTACCCTGGAATACAGCCCATGCCCATCACCACTTCACAGTATCAGCAGTTACTAGACCAGTGGCCAGTTCTTGTTGTTTAATGCATTAATAAACACACATAGTGATGACTGCATCACCCATTTGTTCTTTCAAACAAAACAAAACAAAAAAAAACAAAACAGTTGTATAGGTGAGGGTTTATTTCTGGACTCTCAGTTCTATTCCACTGATCGATGTGTCTGTCTTTATGACAGTACCATGCTGTTTTGACTACTGTAGCTTTGTAATATGTTTCCAGATCAGGCAGTGAAATTCCTCCCACATCGCTCTTTGTTTTTAGAATGCTTTTGGCTATTCAGGTGCACTTTCCCTTCCAAATGAATTTGGTATTTGCCTTCTCTAATTCTGTAAAGTAAGCCATTGGGATTTTGATTGGTATTGTGCTGAATCTATAGATCAGTTTAGGTATTTATTCTTCCAATCCATGAACATGGAATGACTTTCCATTTGTTTAGATCTTTAAAAATTTCTTTTAGCATTGTTTTGTAGTTTTCTGCATATAGGTCCTGGACTTGTTTGGTTAAATTAACTCCTAGGTATTTGAGTCTTTTTGTTGCTATTGAAAATAGAATCTCCCCCCGATTTCCTCCTCAGATTGTTCATTACTAGTGTACAAAAACATTACTGATTTTTGCGTGTTGATCTTGTATCCTGCCACTTTGCTAAACTCATTTATTAGCTCTAGTAGCTTTGTCATGGATACTTCAGGATTTTCTAAGTATAGGATCATGTCATCCGCAAACAGTGAAAGTTTTACTTCCTCTTTTCTTATTTGGATGCCTTTAATTTTTTTTTTTTTTCTGACTAGTTGCCCTAGCTAGAACTTCTAGTACAATATTGAATTACAATGGTGACAGTGGGCAGCCTTTTCTTTTTCCCGATCTTAGAGGGAAAGCTTTCAACCTTTCCCCATTGAGTATGATATTGGCTGTGGGTTTTTCATATATGCTTTTTATCATATTGAGGAATTTTCCTTCTAGTCCTATCTTTTGCAGTGTTTTTATCAGGGAAGAGTGCTGTATTTTGTCAAATGCTTTTTCTGCATCTATAGAGATGATCATGTGGGTTTTTTTCCTTCAATTTGTTAATGTGGTGTGTTACATTGTTTGATTTTTTTATGTTGAACCAACCTTGCATACCAGGAATAAATCCCACCTGGTCATGATGTATGTCTTTTGATATGCTGTTGGATTCAATTTGCAAGTATTTTGTTGAGAATTTTTGTATCTATGTTCATTAGAGAGATTGGTCAGTGTGGCAGTTTGATGTAATTATGAATTCCAAAAATATAATTGAATCATGCTTGTAAACTGATCTGTTAATCTGGGCATGATTAGGTTAGGATTAGGGCGTTGAGCCCCACCCCTTGGTGGGTGGGGAATCGAATATAAAAGGCAAGGCAAAGGACAGTTGAAGCAGTCTTTTGAGAAGCAGTTTTGATGTTGGAAAGAAGGCCCCAGGAGAAGAGAAGCAAGCCGTTCGCCTGATCGTCTACAGCTGACCTTGTGGAGGAAACAGGAGCCAAGCCCGGAGAGAAAGGTAGCCCCGGGAAGAGAGGAACCCCAGAAGTCTGAACCCTGGCAAACGCTGGCAGCTGTCTTACTCTAACACGTGGCAATGGACTGTGGTGAGAGAAGAAACTTAACACTTTATGGCCTGGTATCTGTGGACTTCTACCCCAAATAAATACCCTTTATAAAGACCAACCCATTTTTGGTATTTTACATTAGCACCCCTTTGGCTGACTAATACAGTCTGTAATTTTCTTTTCTTGTAGTATCTTTATCTGGCTTTGGTATTAGGGTGATGTTGGCTTCATAAAATGTGTTGGATAATTTTCCCTCCTTTTCAATTTTTTGGAAGAGTTTAAACAGGATTGGTGTTAATTCTTTTCTAAATGCTTGGTAGAATTCACCTGTGAAGCCTTCTGGTCCTGGACTTTTCTTTGCTGGGAGATTTTTGATGATGGATTCAATCTCCTTAAATGTGATTGGTTTGTTAAGTTCTTGTATTTCTTGTAGCGTCAATGTAGGTTAATTGTTCTTTTCTAGTAATTTGTCCATTTCATCTAGGTTGTCTAGTTTGTTGGCATATAGTTTCTCATAATATCCTCTTAATGATTCTTTTTATTTCTGTGAGGTCATTTGTAACTTCCCCCCTTCATTTCTGATTGTATTTATTTGCATCTTCTCTCTTTTTTTCTTTGTTAATCTAGCTGGGGGTTTGTCAATTTTATTGATCTTCTCAAAGAACCAGCTTTTGGTTTTGTTGATTTTCTCTATTGTGTTTTTGTTCTCATTTTCATTTATTGCTCATGGAATTCTTAAGCTTAGTGTTTTGTCTGCTAGGCTGCCAAAAGCAATATACCAGAAATGGGTTGGCTTTTAGTGGAGTTTTATTAATTCACAAGCCTACAGTTTCAGGGCTTGGAAAAATGTCTAAATCAA
This sequence comes from Tolypeutes matacus, assembly GCA_026826555.1. Classification (NCBI taxonomy): domain Eukaryota; kingdom Metazoa; phylum Chordata; class Mammalia; order Cingulata; family Chlamyphoridae; genus Tolypeutes; species Tolypeutes matacus. The sequence goes on along the minus strand of JAKSZT010053778.1, from coordinate 1,956,972 downwards.
GGCATCATTGGGCAATACATTCTCCCTAAAGTCCACCCGTGGGTGATCCTGGACTCCTCTGTCATGAGGCAAGGTAAATTGTGGTGTCTGCTAGTTTCTCCCTTCTCTTCCAGGTTTCATTGCTTTCAGCTTCTAGCTTCCATGGCTTTCTCTCTCTCTCCTTCTCTCTCTCTCTCTCTCTCTCTCTCTCTCTCTCTCTCTCCATATTCATGCCATTTATAAAGGATTCCAGTAAGAGAATTAAGACCCACCCTAGGCCACACCCCAACTGAAGTAACCTAATCAAAAGGCCTTAATTACAGTGTGTTTATACTCACAGGAATGAATTAACTTTAAGAACATAATTTTCTGGGTTCCATTCAGCTTCAAACCATCACACTTAGGAATCAGGAAGTAGAATAGGATATAATGTAGGAAAAATAAATGAAAAGCCAGACTTATTTTCCAGTTGAGGGACGGTAGAAAGAAGATGGAAAGTGGGAGAGAAGAGTGACAGACATGTCTTCTGATTTTCTTTACTGGGCTTTGGCAGCTTTTGGGTAGCATTGAGGATGCTAGACCTCTAAGTACTCTTGCATAAGTTCACTTCGTGAGCTGCTCATGGCTGCACCAGCCTGGGACTTAACCCCAGCATCTTGGCCAAAAAGCTTAGTCAGACAAAGGGAAGTCTTTAGGATTAATTCTTTGAATTTGCTCATAGTTCTAGAGTGATTCAATCTAAGCTGAGAGCTAGTGGGCCTGCCAAGGGCCTATGGCAGCAGAGTAAGGCAATCCCTGCAGCAGCAGCCTGAAGTAGACTTCTATGCTAACTGCCTAGGAAAAGAGGATGGCTAAGAGTCTGCAACCAGCTGCAGATGAGGGAGGAAGCCATTTCCAGGAAGCAGTCCCAGAGATAGAGACCAAATTAATGATGTCAGGTTCAGACTTCTGTTGGGAATGCCTAAAAAGCAAGAAATAGGAAGGGGGACTGGATTGGCTACATGAGGTACTGCCCTGACTCACTTCAAAACCACAGCACTCATTCCGCCAGATACCAGGATTATTGGAAGCTGATAGCTTTGAGCTGATAGCTTAGAGACACCTCATTCAAAGTTATACTCCCCTTCCCAGGGAACAACTCACATTCAATGACTCATTGATGGGATTGGATTACTTGTTCCTTATTTAGGGCAATCCTGAAGAGCAACTGCGAAGTGCCCCTAGGGACTGGTGGCAGTCTAAGACACAGCTTGATCACAATCCAACTTCTTTTTCTACCCAATCCTTCTTCCATGATATTCTTCCCAAAAGTACTCTACAGTACACGTCCTGCACACAAATCACACAATTTCAGGGTATTTGCCCTGGGAAATCCAATCTGTGACATTGCTCTAGAGGCCAGAGGAGGGAGAGGATATTGGGCCTAAGGATGCCAACTCTTTCCAGTCACACTGAACACAGAAGTCCTCTCTCCCAGGTAATATACCCAGGGAAACTGGAGAAAGAAGAGATAACAAAAACTGAACATTTTAATTTAAATGAGGAATTATTTCCTAAATGAATTGTTTTGATTATTAGAGTAGACAAGGCTTAAACTGGATTGGCTATTTAGTAGTTTACCATTCTGCTAGATCACAGTTCAGAATAGTTTTAGGTTAAAAAATAGATCAAGGACCTAAATATAAGAGCTAAAACCATAAGACTCTTAGAAGAAAACAGAGGGGAAAATATTCATGACCTTAGATCTTGAAGTGATTTCTTAGTATGACACCAAAAGCATGATCATCAAAAGAAAAAAAAGATATAATGGACTTCATCAAAGTTAAAAATTCATGTATATCAAAGGAAATTATCAGGCTTTCTCCTTAGCCACTACAGTGCTTACCTAGTTCCCAAGGTGTCAGAGCAAAAGCTATGCTTGGTTCTGGAAACATGAACTCCTTTCTGAAGCAGATCTGGACACACACACACACAGAGATTATCAAACTGGTTCTGACTTGAAAATCATATGACCACTTTCAGGGATTAAATGAATTAAGGTTGAAAAAGACAGTTGAGGGGGGAGAGAGAGAGAGAGAGATACTTTAGGGAGAGTAGTTCAAATGCTTTTACATTTCTTTCTTCCATCCACACACATACACACACACACACACCCCAACATGAAGAATGACTGATTTTAAATTTATTTCTCTTCTCTCCTATACCTAAATGCATTTTCTAGTATGAAGTTGGTTACTTAGAAAGCTTCTGATATTCTTTGAGTCTACAAAGTAAGCATTTGATGTGCTACATTTAAAAACAAACAAACCCAAAATAACCTTGTGGTTATAACCAACACTGTTATTTATTGGTGGGAAGTGGCCAAATTTAAATATACAACCATGGAGTAACACATGAATTATGAATCCCAGAATGTCAGGATGGATTCAAGTGCCATATTTCTACTCAATAAAAGGTCAAGTTTGAAAGGAAAAAAAAAAAATGTTTCTTTTTCTGTATACATTGTGCTATAAATTAAATGTATGGCCTTACTTTACAAAATTGTCAAGAAAGAAAAAAGAAGAAATTAACAAAAAGAATGTTATTTTCTGTCCCATACACATACACACACATTATGGAATTAAGAATGCATTTTCAGGGAAACGGCTGTGGCTCAATCAGTAGGGCTCCCGTTTACCATATGGGAGGCCCCGGGGGATAAATGAATAAATAAATAAAATCTTTAAAAAAAAAAAAAAAAAAAAAAGAATGCATTTTCACCTTCTTGTTTTGAGATTAGAAAATTTTAATTACGTATTTTCTTATCAATAAAGGATTTTAATAGAATTATTCCCTGTTGAATTATCAATTATTTCCTTGAGCTAACTATAAAGCCAATTTAAAATCTTTGCTTAGTTTTACATAGACAGCAGTAAAACCATTTCCAATGTTTTCCTTTTTGTTTGTTTGTTTGTCTTTTTTATTTCTCTGAAATTCTTTAGTCAGAATTAGTTCTTTGTCAGGTAATATTGCTTTGAAAGTTTGGTCATATTTTTGCCCATATCTAATTTTGCCATTGTAGATTTTGCCACTGTAATTTCCTTTTGCAACTGTTATTTCTACCAAGTCCACTTTTTCCAGCTCAAATTTTGCATATCTAAATTTTGTGAAAACGATTTTACCCTTCTTCAATTTTTACTTAATGTTTTGTTTTTTGTTTTAAGTTTGTTATTTCTAAACTTTACTGGATCAATATTTAAAGTTTTTCTTTTTTTAAAAAACAATTTATTGAAGTATATCATTCATACATGAACATACATAAACTATAAGTGTTCAGTAAACATCGTGAACTTACAAAACAAACATCATACAGGGCTCCCACACATACACACACCCCCAAACACCCTGCATTGTTGTGAAACATTTGTTAACAAATCATGAAAGAGCATCGTCAAAGTATTACTACTAACTATAGGCCGTATCTTCCTCCCCTATACATTTTTTTTAAGGATTTATTTATTTACTTTTATCCATTTTTACCCCCCCCCCCGTTTTTGCCGTATCTGTGTCAATTCACTGGGCAATTCTCTGTGTCTGTTTCCTGCCTTCTCTTCTTATTCTTCTACTCCTGTCTTCACTGGGATTGGATCCTCGGAATCTCCGATGTGGGAGAGAGGCTTCCTACCGCCTGTGCCACCTTAGTTCCTGGTTTTTCAGTGCATCTCTTCTTGGCTCTCTGTTCTGTCACTCTCCTGTTATGTCATCATCTTGCTGCGTGGCTCGCGGGGCGTGGCGGCGCACCTGCGCACAGGGCCTGGTGACTCACGCAACTTCTATATTTTTCTTTTTTTTATTTTTCCCAAGAGGTCCTGGGGATCGAGCCCAGGTCCCTCCATAAGGGAGATGGACGCCCAATCACCCACGTCACATCTGACCCCCTGCTATATCTCTTAAGGTTGACCAAAGATACCCAAAGTTACAGTCTTTTCCCATACAGGATGGTCATATAAAAAATCAGGCTTAGTTTATCATCAGCATTCTAAAAACCAGAAGTAGGGATTAAAACTAGGTTTGGGGGCACGTGCATGGTTTCTAATATAGTGAATGTTTAGCCTACCCTGATTATCACAAAATCAGGACAGCGAGAATATTCACAGTAAAGTTTTTCAATGACACATAAAGAGATGTATTTTTAAATAACATATTGTGTATCACCAATTTTACCAAGTACAGTTTCAGGTGAAACCATTTCTTTTTGCAATCATTCCTTTATCAAATAGTAATATTCATTTTGAATTTGACAAATGACTGGTAATTTGTATTTCTTTCTTAGCCAATCCATGAGAAAATTATAAACAGTTCCTTTTTGATTATCCAGGATTCTTCCATTGTTGTTTAATTCTCACTTATTTGTGAATTTCCCACATGTTCTTTTGTAATTAAGTTCTAGTTTAATTCAATTGCATTCAGAGGACATGTGATGGCAATCTTTCTGAAATTATTGAGGTTTGTTCTATTTCCTAGCATATGGTTTATGCTGAAGAATGTTCCATGTTCACTGGATAAGAATGTGTAGTAACTGTTGTTAGGAGGATTGTTCTATAGATGTCAGTTAGGTCTAGTTGGTTTATAGTGTTGTTTGAGTCTTTTATTTCTTTGTTGATCTTCTGCCTATTGTTCTTTCCATTATTGAATGTGAGATATTGATGTCTACAACTATTATTGTTGCATTATATCAGTGTTTACTTCGTGTGTTTTGGGCTTTGTTGTTAAGTACACATATGTTTATAATTGTTATAAATTCTTGATGGATTGACCCTTTTATAATTATATAATGTCCTTCTTTGTCTCTCAGAATTTTTCTTAAAGTCTATTTCATTTAATAATAGTATAGCCACTCCAACTTTCTTTTGGTCTCTGCATGGAATATCTTTCCCATCCTCTTACTGTCAACCTATTTATGCCTTTGAATCTAAATTCTTTTGTAGATAGTATATAGTTGGATCATGTTGTTGTTTTTTCAATCCATCTGTCAGTGTCTACCACTTAATTGAAGAGCTGAATCCATCTAAATTCAATGTAAGTACTGATAAAGTAGGATTTACATCTGCCATTTTGTTGCTTGTTTTCTATATATCTCATTTTTTTTTTTTTTGTTCTTCTATTCCTCCATTCCTGCCTTCTTTTGTGTTAAATAGATATTTTTCTAGTGGCATTTGAATTCCCTTGTTGTTTCTTTTACTCTATATTTTGAGTTATTTTCTTAGTGATTACCCGAAGGATTACAATTGATATCTTAATTTCAAAACAATCTCATTCAGATTAATAACAACTTAATGTCAATAGTGTACAAAAAAGTTATATTGTCACACAAATTACAAATTTACATCCTCATACATTAGAAGTCTATCAATAGAGTGTTATAGTTATTGATTTATGGAGTTATCTTTTAAATCATGTAGGAGAAGTAAAGTGTTATAAGTATTATATATAGGGAAGCTCTCTCTCTCTCTGTCTCCCCACCCCCCCTCAATCTCTCGCCCTACTACCTACCTACCTATACTGTCATTTATATTTACCTATATAGTTCTCTTTACTGGTGCTCTTTATTTTTTTGTGTGGACTTGGGTTTCTGTGTAGAGTCCTTTAATTTCATCCTAAAGGGCTTTCTTTAGTATTTCTTTTAGGGTTGGTCTCCTAGAGACTAAATCTCTGTTTTTTTCTGAGAATGTCTTAATTTCTCTTCACTTTTTTAAAAAAGAGCTTTTGAGATATAGTTCACATACTGTACATTTCACCCATTTAAAGTGTATAATACACTGGTTTTTATTATATGTACATATGTGTACAGCCGTCACTAAAATCAATCTTAAAATATTTTCATCACCTTAAAGAGAAAGTCTGAACCCTTTAGCTATCACTCTCCTATCCCCTTGTCCCTAACCCCACCCACAGCACTAAGCAACCACTAATCTACTTTCTGCCTCTTTAGATTTTCCTAGTATAGATTATGATATGAATGGAATCATTGCTTTCATATTTGGAGGATTGTTTTTCTGGATTAAGAATTCTAGGTTAACATTCTTTTTCTTTTGGTACTTTGAATATGTAATCCTACTGTCTTCTGGACTCCATATTTTCTATTGAGAAACCATCTGTTATTCTTAGTGAGGATCCCTTGTACATAATGAGTTGTTTTTCTCTTGGTGCTTTAAAGATTCTTTTTCTTTGTCTTTTAACAGTTTAATTATAATATCTGAAGGTGTAAATCCATTTAAACTTATCCTACTTGGAATTTGCTAAGCTTCATGGATGTACAGATTAATATTTACATCAAATTAGGGAAGTCATCTTCCATTATTTATTAAAATATTATTTTTGCCATTTTCTCTTCCATCTCTTATTCTGGGACTCCCATTATGGGTATATTGGTACACTTCATGTTGTCCCATAGGTCTCTTAGTCTTTGCTTAGTTTTCTTCATTCTATTTTCTCCTTGTTCCTCAAAAATCTCAATTGACTTGTCTTTATTTTTTATTTTTTTTTCATCTTTTTTAAAAAATTTATTTCAAATGATTATATTTATTTCATATAAAATATGTAATACAATAAAATATTGTAATATCCAATTTTTTTTTATTATGGGTAAAAATCAAAATTCTCACAATACATACAAACATTTGCAAAATGATATATAAATATATGTGCATATATGTGTATTTGCTTACAAAAATGTTATTTATATATATATATATATACATATATTTTAAGAGGTGCTTAGATTACGTAAAATATTACACGGAACCCACTGGGATTCCCATGTTGCCCACCTCCCACACCTCCCACCACATCCCACATTGACTTGTCTTTAAGTTCACTAGTTCTTTCTTCTGACAGTCCAAATCTATTAGTCTCTATAGTTTTTTTTTTTTTTTTTTTTTTCAATTTTATTTTTAATTTTAACTGTAATTTTCAACTCCAGAATTACTATTTGGTTCTTTAGAATAATTTCTATTTTTATTGATATTTTCTATTAAGTGAGATATCATTCTCATACCTTAATTTAACAGTTTAGATGTGGTTTTCTTTAGTTATTGGAATTTTTTTTTTTTAAAGATTTATTTATTTACTTTATCCATTTAGACTCCCCCTCGCCCACTGTTTGCTGTTTTGTGTCCATTCACTGGGCAATTCTGTGTCTGTTTCCTGCCCTCTCTTCTCATCCTTCTCCTCCAGTCTTCACTGGGATTTGACCCTGGGGACCTTGAATGTGTGAGAGCGGCGTTCTACCACCTGTGCCACTTCAATTCCTGGTTTTTCAGCGTGTCTTGGCTCTCCCCTGTGTCTCTCTCCTGTTATGTCATAATCTTGCTGCATGGCTCAGCAGGGCCTGGCAGCACACTCACGCACAGGGCCTGGTGGCATATGCACCTTCTATACATATACATATACATATACATATACATATACATATACATATAC
>JAKSZT010053778.1:1816999-1949522 GCA_026826555.1 Tolypeutes matacus | reverse complement strand
ATATACATATACATATACATATACATATACATATACATATACATATATATTTTTTTTTAATTTTATTTTACTGGGAGGTCCCAGGGATCGAACCCAGGTCCCTCCATATGGCAGATGGACACTCAACCATTTGAGCCACATCTGTCCCCCTGGAATATATTTTTAATGGATGATTTAAATTCTTTTTGTCCCATAAGCCCAATATCTGGGCTTCCTCAGGGACAGTTTTGAATGATTGCTCTTTTTCCCTTTATGGGCCATACTTTCCTGTTTCTTTGCCTGCCTTGGAATTTTTTGTTCAACAGTGGACATTTTATATTATAATTGGCAACTCTGGAAATCAGATACCCCTCTTCCCTAGGGTTTTTTGTTGTTGCTATTATTGTAGTTGCTGATGTTTGTTTGTTTAATGACTTTCCTGAACTAATTCTGTAAATTCTGTATGCTCTGTCATTTATAGCCAATTAAGTTTCTGCTTTGTTAGCTTTGTGGTCAGCTAATGATTAGACAGAGATTTCTTTAAATGTCTTGAAGGAATTAGTCTCACAGCCTTTGCTGGCATGCTCTCTGCGTGTGTTGGGGCAGGTGCTCAATGTTCTAGCAGGTAGTTTATATCTCTGCCTTAGCTTTCTCTTCCTGCCTTTACAGAGCCTCATGGTCAGGAAAAGGTGAGAGATTAGGGCCTTCTCAGGTATTTCATGGGTATGTGCTCAGAAGACATGTGCATGGTCTTCTAGATTTCCAGGAATATACTGGAGTTTTTAAAGCCCAGTATGGACATTTTGTTCCCCAGTTTTCCCTGCCCTCTCCTCCCCTCTTCTTCCCTCCCCTCTCCCTCCCTCCCTCCCTCCTTCCTTCCTTCTCTCTCTTTTTCTTTCTTTCTCATCCCTCAGTTTTTCCTTTCCTCTCCTCCCCTCCCTTCCCCTCCCCTCTCCTCCCCTTCCCTTTCTCTCTCTCTCTCTCTCCCCCCACTCTTTCTCTCTCTTTCTTTCTTTCTGCCTCAAGTTAGCCCTAACTTGCATTGCCATCTCAGACAGGTGTGCTGCTAAACAATTTCCATTGAGTGTTTTAGAGAAATATGCAGGAATACACCTTTTGGAAGAGAGTGAGTTCTGAATCAGGTGAAATAAAGAAAAACCTTGAAAATGGAGCTTTTTAGTGACTTACCTGGTAGGTCCAATAGTTACAATTCTCTTGGCATGGGGTGTTTTGAGGAGTGTCATACCCATTCTGCTACTTCCAATGGCTGCACGGCTGCTGCTTTTTATACCTACTGTAGTTGTAAAGCAGTTGGCTTTCAAGGCTATTGTGGAGGTAGGGAGAGAATCTGAGAACAGAACATGTCACAAAGCTTACTGTTCTTACTGAGATTCAGCCAGTTTTCTTGAATAAATGCTCCTTGGATATTTGCAAGACTGGTTATATTCCAGAGTTCTGAAAAAATTTGATTTTGACAAATTTTGCCACTGTTCTCATTATGTTTATGGAGAAGCAGAATTCTGTATGTCCTTACTTCACTATTCTCACAGTGCTTGTGATTGATATATGCTATTAAATCTGCATTCCTCCTTCTCCTGTTTTTATTTTTTACTTTTATCTAAAAAGGAGTTCAATAAGAACATTTTGGTACCTTGGACTATCCAAAAGGGTTCAAAAACCACACTTGGGAACTCCCATGCAGGAACTATTTCCACAAGCACACTACAGAATTGTGTCCATCAAGAAAACCCTGTTTCTGCTGTTGCTGCTTATGCTTTGCACAGATGCTGCTGCTTTCAACAATGACACAATGCTAAATACTGGATGATGCTGGTTGTAAAGAAGCCTGGGAAAGTGACTTTTAAGTTTTTATATTGAGTGACATTCTCTGCTTCTCACCATCAAATGGGAATTTCCCAAACATAGGAAGGTATTCTTTATTTTCCATAAATTGCTCTACAATATTATAATAAAAGGATAACGATTTCCACTTTATATGCTAAATAAATGTTGCTTACCATAAGTCACTTTTAATATTTGAAGCACACCCCCCCCCCCCTTTTGAAGTAACTAGGGCACTCATCCTTTAGAATCTTCCACATTCTGGGTTTGGATGGTTGCATTCTCATGGTGATGTTTAACATGTGCCTCTTCATCTTGTACTTCCTGCTTACTGGCAGTTGGATGAAGATTTGGCTGCTTTAAAATAATACTTAAATGCGATTATTCTTGCTGTCCTGGTTTTGTGGTAATCAGGGTAGGCTAAACATTTGCTATATTAGAAACCACACATGTGTCCTCAGACCTAGTTTTTTTCTCCCTTGGTCTGGTTTTAGAATGCTGGTGATAAACTAAGCCTGATTTATTATATGACCATCCTATATGGGAAAAGACTATAACTTTGGTTATCTTGCAAGGGGACGGATGTGGCTCGGGTGGTTGGGCATCCGTCTCCCTTATGGAGGGACCTGGGTTCGATCCCCGGGACCTCCTGGTAAAAATAAAAAAAGAAAAATATAGAATGCACGTGGGCCACCAGGCCCCACATGTGGGTGCACCGCCGGGCCCCGCAAGCCGGTGAGCCGTCAGGCCCTGTGCGTGGGTGTGCCGCCAGGCCCGGTGCATGGGTGAGACACCAGGTCCCGCAAGCAGGTGAGCCGCCAGGTCTCAGGTGAGCCACCAGGCCCCATGCACAGGTGCACCGCCAGGCCCCGAGAGCGGGTGAGTCGTCAGGTCCTGCGAGCTACGCAGCAAGATGATGACATAACAGGAGAGTGACACAAGGGAGAGCCAAGATGAGATGCACTGAAAAACCAGGAACTAAGGTGGTGCAGGCAGTAGGACGCCTCTCTCCCAAATCGGAGGTTCTGAGGATCCAATCCCAGTGAAGACAGGAGGAGAAGAGAGGGCAGGAAAGGGACACAGAGAGTTGCCCAGCGAATGGACACAGAAACAGCAAAAACGGGGGCAGGTGGGGGGGCGGTGTAAAAATGGATAAAAGTAAATAAATAAATAAATAAAGCCTTAAAAAGTTGTATAGGGGGAGGAAGATATGGACTATAGTTAGTAGTAATACTTTGACAATGCTCTTTCATGATTTGTTAACAGATGCTTCACAACAATGCAGGGTGTCTGGGGGTGATGTTTGGGAGCCCTGTATGATGTTATGCATGTTTGTTTTGTAAGTTCACAATGTTTACTGAAACTTATAGTTTATGTATGAATGATATACTTCAATAAATTGTTTTAAAAAAAAATAAAACAATATTTAATTATTTTTAATTTTAAAAAATTAATTTGTTTTGCGGGTTTACAAAACAATCATGCATAAAATATAGGATTTCCATGTACCACCCCACCACCAAAACATTGCATTGATGTGGAACATTTGTTACAACTGATAATAGCATTTTTAAGTAATTGTACTATTTTTTTTTTTAGTTTATTAAAATACTGAGTTTATTTCACATGTATATTTTGTCTCCCCACCATTTCCATTTGTCTTACCACTGCTACTACTATGTCCTATCATAACATTCCATACATATTTAAAACCAAGCAAAGGGTGGAGTTCCATTCTTAAAAACTAAATAGGCATTTTGGACAGCACATTCTTGGCAAAGGAACCTGGACAACATTTATCAGACACGGTAGGGAAAGTTCTCACTCTGCATTATAAAAAGGACAGCCAGGTATCAACTGTTATAGAAATGAAATAAGACAGAAAATCTTAACAAACTGTTTAAACTAGTTTCTTAAAGAGACTTCCTCCACTGCCAGAGATCTTGAATAGCCTCCTGGTCAGTTCTTGATGTAATTGATGAATTTGGCTTCCACTGTGGGAAGAGAACTACCCAAAATGCAAACTTGCTTGCATTTTTGCTTAATGTCTTCTACAGAACTAGGTCCTTTCAGTGTTTTAGGAGTCTTTTCCTGTTTTTTGAATGATTCTTGACCTTTTGATTTTGGTGTTGATGGTTTTGAGTCTTTTCCATTCTGGTTTGACTTTTGTGCATTTTTGGCTGGAGTTTCTCTGACAGATTTCTTCACTGGAGCTTTTTCTTCCATTTCCTCATCATCAAAATCATCATCATCATCATCTTCTTCATCTTCATCATTATTGTCATCATCTTCATCAGCAAGTTTTACTTTTTTCTGTGGAAACTTCCAGGGGCAGAACACTTTCCAGATATGCTTAAGAGTTTCACATCCTCCTCCTCTTCATCTTCTGACTCTGCATCTTCCTCTACAGCTACTAAGTGCTGTCCACTAATATGCACAGGCCCAGAACCACACCTTAACCGTAAGACAATAGGTGGCGTTATTTCAAAACCTCCAAGGGAAACCGTTGGCTGTACAGACATTTCAAAGTTGCCAGTGTTACTTTAATTGGACTGCCTTCATAATTCATTGCCTCTGCTTCAACAATGTGCAATTTATCCTTTGCACCAGCCTCTAAACTGACTGTTCTTAAAGATAACTGGTGCTCATTTTCATCATTATCCACCGTAAAGTGATAATCTTTGTCAGCCTTTAGTTCACAACCGAAAAGATAGTTCTGGGGCCTCAGGGAGCTCATGTCCATGTCCATCAAATCTTCCATGGTGTGGTGGCACGCACTTAGGTGGGAGAGAAGGCGGACAGAGATGGGCAACCACTGTTCCAAAGAACAGCCGCGCAAGATGGAATCATACCAGGGAATGCACTATTTTTTTTTAACAGAAGTTACCTATGCTACAATTGATAAAAGATTATTAAAATAGGACTAACTATCATCCATAGTTTACATTAGGTGTATTGTCCCCCATATATTAATATTTTGTATTAGTATTAATACAAAAATTTGTTATAATTCATTAAAAACATTTTTATACATGTATGTATTAGTCAGCCAAAGGGGTGCTGATGCAAAGTACCAGAAATATGTTGCCTTTTATAAAGGGTATTTATTTGGGGTTACAGTTACCAGGCCATAAAGCATAAGTTACTTCCCTCACCAAAGTCTGGTGCCACATGTTGGAGCAAGATGGCTGCCGACATCTGCCAAGAGTTTAGGCTTCCTGGGTTCCTCTCTTCCCGGGGCTTGCTTCTCTCTGGCCTCAAGCAAGGGTTCAGCCTTCCTCCTCCTCCCAAGGCTTCGTGGTCCCAGCTTCTTCCAATATCAGCTGTAGGCTGGGAAAAGTCTTGTCTCTCTCCCAGGGCTCATTCCTTTCCAGGCTCAGCTGCTCTGCTCTCTGCATAAGGCCAGCTGTAAACTGTCAGGCAAACTGCTAGTCTCTCTTCTCAGGGCCTCTGCCTTGTCTACTGGAACCTTCTCTCTTTCCTCACTTATCTGTGTCTCTGTGTCCTTACTTTCTGGGCTCCAGGATAAAAACTCCAACCTTCCTTCTCTGCAGTGCAGTTTCTCTGTGAGTCCCTGCCCACCAATGGGGTGGGGACTCAAAGTCCTACTGACATGGCCCAATCAAAGCCTTAATCATGATTTAATCAAGTAAAAGTTAAACCTGTGAACCCAATATAATCTAATATGCCCAGAGGAACAGGCCAGTTTACAAACATAATCCAATATCTATTTTTGGAATTCATTATCAATATCAAACTGCTACAATGTACTATTAATTGTATAATTATGTTATACAGCCCTATGTTTTAGCTTTTAATTTTTATTCAAGTATCATATGTGACCTAAATTTCCCCTTTTAACCACATTCACCCATATAATTCAGTGCTGTTAATTATACTCATAATATTGTGCTACCATCACCACCACCCATTTCCAAACCTTTGCAATCAGCCTAAATAGAAAATCTGTACAAATTAAGCATCAATCCCCGATTCTCTAACTCCAATCTATCCCAATACCTATATTCTAGATTCTAACTCTATGAATTTGCTTATTATAATGAGTTCATATCAGTGAGATCGTATATTTGTCCTTTTGTGTCTGGCTTTTTTCACTCAGCATAATGTCGTCAAGGTTCATTAATGTTGTCACATGGATACTTCAGACAGTCTCCTGGGGAACTCAATAAGAACCTTCATTGGAGTCCCTGTTTTTCAGCCTGCCCTTCAGAATGTGGTCTTGTGCATTCCCGCAGCTGCATGAGACAGTTTTGTAAATCCTCATACGTATTGGTTCTGTTTCGTTAGGGAACACTGACTAATACACCCCACCCCTATTGTTAACACTTGCGTTGGTGAGGTACCTTTGTTTCAATTGATGAGATATTACTGTTAACTATAGTCCATTGTTTGCATTAGCTGTGTTTTTTCCCCATATACCACCCATATACACTATTATATCTTATAATAGTGATATATATTTGTTATAGTTCATGAAAGAACATTCTTATATTTATATTATTTACCACAGTCATTGTCCACCACAAAGTTCACTATGTTATACAGTCCCATTATTTTATCCTCTAGCTTTCCTTCTAGCAACATACATGACCCAAAACTTCCCCTTTCAACCACATTCACACACATAATTCAGAGCTGTCAATTATACTCACAGTAATGTGCTACCATCACCTCTATTTCTAAGCATTTGCAATCAACCTAAATAGAAATTCTGCATGAGCTCCCCCTTCTCAACCTTCATTCTATCTCCTAGTAACCTATACTCTAGATTTTAACTCCATGAGTTTACTCATTGTAATTAGTCCACCTTAGTGAGACCATACAATATTTGTCCTTTTTTGTCTGGCTTATTTCACTCCACATAATGTCCTCTAGGTTCATTCATGTTGTCATATGCATCCCGACTTCATTTCTTCTTACAATTGAATAGTATTCCATCGTATGTATACAACACATTTTGTTTATCCATTTGTCTGTTTAAGGACACTTGGGTTGTTTCCATCTTTTGGCAATTGTGAATAGTGCCGCTATGAACATTGGTATGCAAATATCTGTTCAGGTCCCTGCTTTCAATTCTTCTGAGTATATAACTAGTAGGGGGATTGCCAGATCATATGGCAATACTATACTTAGCTTCCTGAGGAAATGCCAAAGTGTCTTCCATAGCGGCTGCACTCATAATATTGTGATTCATCAGCAGTAAGTGAGTGTTCCTATTTCTCCATATCTTCTCGAACACTTGTAGTTTTCTGTTTTTTTAATGGTAGCCATTCTAGTGTATGTGAAATATCTCATTTTGGTTTTGATTTGCATTTCCCTAATAGCTAGTAAAGTTGAGCATCTTTTCATATGTTTTTCAGCCATTTGTATTTCCTCTTCAGAAAAATGTCTATTCAAGTCTTTTTTTTTTTTTTTTAATTTAAAGATTTATTTATATATTTTCTCTCCCCTCATTGTTTGCTCTCATTGTCTGCTCTCTGTGTTTGTTCCTTGTGTGCTTGTCTTCTTTTTAGGAGGCACAGGGAACCGAACCCGGTACCTCCTATGTGGGAGGGAGACACCCAATGACTTGAGCCACCTTTGCTCCCTAGTCAAGTCTTTTGCCGATTAAAAAATTTTTTTTTGTCTTTTTAATGTTGAGCTGTAGAATTTCTTTATATAGTCTGGATATTAAGCCTTATCACATATGGGGTTTCCAAATAATTTCTCCCATTGAGTAGGTTGTCTTTTCACTTTTGTGACAAAGCCCTTTGAGGCACAAGAGTTCTTAATTTTGAGGAGGTCATATTTATCATTTTTTTTTTCATAGTTTGTGCTTTGGGTGTAAAGTCTAATAATCCATTGCCCAACCCAAGTTCCTGAAGATGCTTCCCTACATTTTCTTCTGAGAGTTTTATAGTCCTAGTTCTTATATTTAGGTCTTTGATCTATTTTGAGTTACTTTTTGTATGTGGTATGAGGTAAGGGTCCTCTTTCAGTCTTTTGCATATAGATATCCAATTCTCCCAGCACCATTTTTTGAACAGACTATTTTTCCCATTTGTGTGGACTTGGTAGCCTTGTCAAAATTCAGCTGGCCATATGTGAGGGTGTATTTCTGAACTCTCAATCTGATTCCATTGGTCAATATATATATATCCTTGTGCCAGTACCATGCTGTTTTTACCACTTTGCTTTGTAATATGTTTTCAAGCCAAGAAGAGTGAGTCCTCCAACTTCATTCTTTTTCAGGATGTTTTTGGCTGTTCAGGGCCCCTTACCCTTCCAAATAAATTTTATACTTGGCTTTTCCATTTCTGAAAAGTCAGCTGTTTGAATTTTGATTGAGATTGTGTTGAATCTATAAATTTCTTTAGGTAGAATTGATATCTTAACAATGTTTAGTCTTTGAACCCATGAACATGGAATGTCCTTCCATGTATTTAGGTCTCCTTTGGTTTCTTGTTTTGCAGTTTTCTGTGTACTAGTCCTTTACATCTGTTTTAGTTTGCTGAAAGCTGCCAAAAGCAATATACCAGAAATGTGTTGGCTTTTACAATGGGAATTTATTAGTTTGCAAGCTTACAGTTCTGAGGCCATAAAAGTGTTCAAATCAAGGCATCTTCAGGGGATGTTTTCTCCTTGAAAACCGGAACATGGAGGCATCTGCTGTCTTTCCTTTTTCTTCCAAATTTCATTGCTTCAGCTTCTGGCTTCTCTCCTAGATTTCATTGATGTCAGCTCCTTGCTCTCATGGCTTTCTTTCTTTGCTCCTGTGGCTGTGTATCTCTCCATATTCATCCTGTTTATAAAGGACTCCAGTAAGAAGATTAAGACCCACTGTGGGCCAAGCCTTACTGAAGTAATCTAATCAAAGGCCCTTAAAAGAAGTAATTTAATCAAAAGATTCCACCTACGACAGGTTCAGACCAACAGTAGATTAGTTCTCAGGACTGAGGTATATAGTCTCAACCTACCACAACATCCTTAAATTTATTCCTAGATCTTTGTTTTTTTTGCTACTGTAAATGGAATTTTCACTTGATTTCCTCTTCAGATTGCTCTGTATAGAAATACTACTGATTTTTGCTTGTTAAGTTTGTACCCTGTCACTTTGCTCAATTTGTTTATTAGCTCTAGTAGTTTTGCTGTAGGTTTTTTGGGACTTTCTATATATAGGATCATGTCATCTGCAAATACTAAAACTTTTACTTTTTCTTTTCCAAGATGGATGCCTTTTATTTCTTTTTCTTGCGTAACTGCTCTGGCTAGAACTTCTAATATAGTGTTGAATAGCAGTGGTAACAGTGGGCAACCTTGTCTTTTTCCAGATTTTAGAGGGAAAGCTTTCAGTCTTTTACAAATGAGTATGATGTTAGCTGTGTTTTTTTTTTAAAGTATTTTATTGAGTTATATTCACATATCATACAATTTATCTATCAATCATTTTTAGTATGTTCACAAAGTTGTGCATTCATCACCACAATCAAAATTAGAGCATATTCATTTCCTGTGGGTTTTTCATATATGCCCTTTATTATGTTGAAGTTTCCTTCTCTTCCTGTTTTTCTAGTGTATTTTTTTTTTGTCTTGTTGTTGTTGTTGTGTATGTTTTTTTTAAAAAAATGGTATAACTTCATTTTATATGGTTTATTTTTACACCTGAGTAAATGTTCTTACACTATGTCTTGGTCTGTGATAGTGCCTGGAAATGTGAATATGTAATGCTGACTGTGGTAGATTAATAATGTCGCCCACAAAGGCATGTTCAAGTATTAACGCCTGGCCCTGTAGGTGTGAACTCATTTGTAAACAGGATCTTGCAGTCCTAACTCCCAGTTCTGGGTTTGAACTAATTTGTAAAAAGCAACCTCAAAGATCCTATTAAGATGAGGCCAAATTGAATCAAGGAGGGCCTTAATCTAGTATAACCAGAGTTATTATAAGTGAAGCAAATTTGGACACAGAAGTAGAAGACACAGGAAGGAACAGAAAGAGACAGATCACCATGCTATGGAGGCAAAGACTGTCAGCAAGCCACCAGGAGAACACTACAGACTTCAGAGAAGGCATGGCCTACTGATACCTTGATTTTGGACTTCTTGCCTCCAAACTGTGAGCCAATAAAGTATTGTTTAAGTCAACCAGTGTGTGATATTTGTCATAGTAGCCCTGGCAAACCAAGACATAAACCATAAAAAGAATAGGATGATATAATCTTAGGAAATATTTCTGGAATAATTCTGAGACCCTCTGGCATTTTCTTATAATGCTTCCTCCCCCCCTTTCTAATAGTAATAAATGGAATCAATAAGCTGCAACCATAATTCTTAATCAAATTATACTAAAAGTTTGCACCCCTTTCCCAGAAAAAAAATTGTCAAGAGAATAGTGAGATCTGTATATTTCCTGGGTAAGGGTGACTGCTTGATTATTCTTTTTTTACTAAAGAACAAAGAAACTTGCCCCTTGGTAGCCTTAATGAAGGGGAGAATCATTTCATATCATCAAGACACAACAATTTATGCCCAGGAAAATTTTAAGATTCAGATCTTTTTTTCAAATGTTATTCCAGTAATACTATGGATCTTTGTTGTCATTAGCAAATCTATGTAGCTGCTACCAACACCAAGAAGGCCTTTCTCTCTCTTACGGTCAAGGGGAAAAAAAGTCTCATCTTCAGCAGAGGATTTGAATTAGAACGCAATGTCTGAATACTGTCATTGTCTTGGGTAGGGAAGAGGGAAAATAAAACTTTCTGCTGTTTACTGTACCTTGGCATTTTGAAATATCAGGCTAATAGCAATCGAAAGAATCAGTGTAAGTGAAGGCCTAGGCCAGAGTGGAGTGATTCTCAGTTTTGACAGGCTCTAAGACCTATGTATACACGGCTTACAACTAAAGCATAAATGTATGAAAAAACAAATGGATGTATATCAAATGGGATCAAAGGTGTGATTTGGAAGTTTTTTTATTTCCATTGAAGTCATTCAAATACATACTTTAAAGAAATTATAACTGCATCCATATCCCTAGTATGTTTTTTCCAATTATGAAAGTAATGCATACTGCAAAATGCTTTTTTTCCCTTACTATGCCCAATGATGTGGTAAGAGGAGTTCTAAAAGTCCTCAAGTAGTATGAATCTTGTACATATCTTCAATATTTTAAAAGTCTGATGTAAATCATATATCATTAAACATATCTGCACAGGCTAACAAAAATACTTTGATTTTGGCTGGCAAATTAACTTGGTGATATGATTATTATACTCTGGCAGTTATACACTTTCCATTAATCAAATTGTCATTACAAAACAAGAGCAATATATGTGATAAGTAATTCAAAAAGTCCATGGAGAGAAAATATTGTGTGTTGGCAATGAAGACTTTTGGAACTACACCCTTTCACCCCTCCACCTGCATGGTCTATTAAAACTTACGTGACCCTCATCTCATGGGTTCAAGAGTGACCTAAATTATCATTGTCAATTCCATAGGACAGCTCTTTTCTGGGAATGGGTAATTGCTCTAGATTATCCAGCTTCATCAGATGAACAAGAATGGACCAACAGTAATATAATCCTACTCTTCCTACAAAAGATCTCGTAAATTAACTCTTAAGACTGCTGACCAATCTTACTCCTTAAAAGTCATGCCCCCATAACAGTATTTTTGTTCAATATCTAGGCCTCAGATAAGCCTGATAGGAGTTAAGAGCTTTCACAATTGGTGTTTACAATTAGTTAATATCCCCAAACTTGAAAACTTACACAAATATTCAAGGAGGTAACACTTGAAGTCTTGTGAGTGCAACCTCATCAGACAACAAATTCAGTAAACTATTTTTGCTACCATATAAACCAAGGAAACTTTAAGCCAGGTGGCTTCCAGTGTAATTTCCCTGCAACTGTATTTAACTTTTTTTTTTTTGGTGCGGTACTGAGGCGCCAGGGATTGAACCCAGGACCTCGTATGTTGGAAGCCGATGCTCAACCATTGAGCCACATCGGCTTCCATGAATTGCTTTTTCCAGTTTTTTTTTTCCCCTAGGAGGCGCTAGGAACCAAACCCGGGACCTCTTGTGGGAAGCAGGTGCTCCATCGCTTGAGCCACATCAGCTCCCCTATATTTAAAATTTCCTTATGCACAGGCATGCATTTTTTGTCAGAACAGACTCTTAAAAGGAGAAAGCCATTGGAACAGGATAGTGTTTCTTGTATTTTTCTCATTTGTGCTGCTCTTTGATAAATCCAAATCTTAGGCATTATTTGAAACTCCTAGACTTAAATCAAACTATATTGATTATACTTTGATACTCCTTTCCAGATGGGTATGCTGCCTCAAATGAGCACTGATAAAGGGGTAAGACCTAAGATTTAACTGCCACTTAGTATGGCACAAGTGACAAAGTCTTCGAAATGTTTAACATTGCCATGAGATGCCCAGAATACCACTATACCTTAGCCACAGCTTGGAAAAGGTAGTGGTTAAGAAGTCAAAAGCTGACTTCTATTTTTCACTAACCAAATCTTGCTGAAATCTCATATCCAATTAGACTAATTCAAGACAAAGTCAAGTATAAAACCCCTATGAAGCCTAAAATTAAAAACAAAACAAAACAAAAACCCGTGACATTGTTTTCATGACAATAGTTTTGAATGGCTTTGAGAAAAACAGCATAGAGGTCACATTGCTTTTACTCAAAACATTGAGACCACAGTAGATCAGATGACAATTCTATCAGTTCGGGAAGTTTGAGGACTGAGAATTTTACAGAGTAACATTTCCTAGTTTTGCTTAAAATAGGAGTAATCCCACATGGTTTATATACACACGTATATACATAACACATCAGTCATCTTCTGCAAGTAAACTAACCGACCTTTATATATCTACACAGTATTATTTAATCACCTTTTTAATAGGTGAAACTTTCCTGTGGCCCACATCCTACCAATTCTAGGTATTCATGGGTGATGAGCTAATTGTTCAGAAGCCCGTGTATTAAATTTTATGATTACCAAAAGTTCTGTCACCATTACGAAAATAAGCACCGTCAAAAAATGGCAGAATGAGGTTCTGCTTCTGTTGGTATCCCAACTGACATTTAATAGTTTTTAATCTTGTAAATGTGGCTGTTAAGACTGGAATATTATGTAGTCCAATTCTAGGTTTCCTGTTAGCATAAATACCACCACACAGAATTTTATCAGAATAATCCAGGAAGGACATTTAACAAGATTGACTACTTAAGAATGTTACTTACCTCCCCACCATACTGAATTGTCAAATTACTTAAGTTCAGCTCTAAATGCTCAAGAATGGGACTTTGGTAGCAATTTTACAGTTCATTCAACATTCAATTGCCTAGAATACTTATCTTTGGCTTCCTTTAAATTTACCAACTCAGCTGCTGAACAGTTGGGAAAAACCCAGCAAAAAGCAGAGTGCATTCTCAAAAGCCCTTCAACTCTTTGTAAACCATCTCAGACAATAATCTCTACAAGTGTTAATTTCTCAAAGTCAAATATATCAAGACTTGACTAAGAGTTTGGATTTTTTAAAAAAGCCTTTATTCACTTTTGATCAGGGAAAGGACAGTCTCAATGTCAGCTTGTCACCTAATCATAAATCTGAATTTACAGGATTCACTACCCTAAAGACACTGTGCCTATCAACTTTGACAATACAACTTAAAATGATCTCCCCTCAATTCCCTAAGATTGCATGTTTAAAGAACAGAGAATCCCTTGTGATAGCCAACATTGGTACTTGGACTAAAGATCAAATATCAACAAAGGAACAAACAAGACTAAGAACATTGTAACCTAACAGCCCGGCAAATACAAACATTATAGGAAAAAAGTAAAGTTGCAGGCACCAAATTTTTATAACAGCAAGTTCATCAACATAAATGTATACTTGAGTGTGAAATCCAACTAGTTTGCATGTGAGCACCTGAATAAGCTAAGTATTTTTCATAATGACCCCTGTAAACTAATGTGTAACCATGGAAAGAAACTCTCCCCTAAACCCTTATCAACTATACTGAACAAAATTCAAAGTTTGGATCTATTTATTTAAATAGTCCTCCAAGACCATCTGCTGTAATGATATAAAACTGTCACTTAGATTTGCACTAACATACAAAAGATTTAAAGTATTCCTTTCCCACTACTCCTATGTCTGAATATGCAAATGCTTAACTACTCAGGCTCATGCATTAACTGCATTAAAAATGATGGGATTTACTACCATGACATTTTCTAAGAATTCACACCACAGGAGCCATCAACTCCAATACAGCTCCCTAATGCCCAAATGGAAAACAAACTGTTCATTTTGGTGGTGGCTGTGGCATAACAGAAACATGACTTTACTTTGCCACTACAACTATCTTACCTAGATCTACCAACTTTAATGGGTAGACTTGAACCTGTCTACCAAAATCCTTTAAATTTGCTAAGTACTTTTCACTGACTCTAAGTTAGGTATAGCTCCTACCAGTTTTACAGTGCTTTCTCTGCATGTATCTGGAGATTTTGTCAAGAGAACTGTTAAAGTCATAGTATTGTAATTAACTAAAGCTTCTTCTAGACCACAGACTCTGAAGTCCAAGAATTAGCAAGTCATAACAAATGGCTTTCCATATAAGAACACAAAATCTTCTCTAGTCATAAAAGATGCTAAGCTTTTGCCATAAAAAGGTACTTTAGAAAACATAATTCAGAAGATTCATGGTTTATGAGAAAGCTTCAGCTGATCACAATACCATGATAATTATCTCCAGATAGATGGCAAAGAACATTCTTCAACGGTGTGATAGAAGTTTCAGATAACAGGGAGAAGAAATCTAGAGCATACTACACATCTAGAAAAATGGGAACAGGGTGACAATGACTGGCTATTCATAAAGGACCACTGTTCCTCCCTATGGACCAACACTCCCTACAAAATAAACCATGCCTTCATTATTGCTTATTTAAAATTACATTTTTACAGAGCTATTTAGTACCTGACACAGAAGAACAATCACATAAGGAAGCATTTATTTGAGGTTTAACATGAAATCATACAAATAAAATTTGTATAAACAAATCCACACCGAGGCATAACAGATAGCAAAGGACAAAGTAAAAACAAAAGAAAACTAATTGGCAGCTATATACAGTTGGACAGTTGTGTCTTGTACACTAGAAAGTCTTTTACAAAATAATCAGATCAACAGAAGACCAATCTTCAATGTCGTCCTGCAAGATGAGTTACTTTAACATTTCCTCCTAAAAACAAAAACAAAATAACAATTAGATTTGTGCAACTTTGACAAGCTTTCAAAGGTCCACTTTCATGAATTAAGTCCTCACTTTATTCTTTTCTTCAACGATTAAAGATCATATGCATACTCACTGGCAAAATGCAGTTTATAGCTAAACTCACCCTGGAGTTCCCAAATGATATTAAATTTAAATCTCCTCAGAAGAGAATCTGGGAATGGAATGTAATCTTCCCATATTCACAGGTTGAACTGTGCTAGATTAAGGTCTACTAGAACCATCTAGTAAGCCAAGCAAAATGTTATTACAAATATGAATTTCCAATGGTTTATTATGTTGCAAGGAAACAAAATGTTTTGTGCATATGATCTTTAATTTATATCCCAGATTTAAAAGTTGTTTTGGTTTGTAGATTTCACTATTAGCTATAAAAAGAAAAAGCAAGCATTAAATCTTAAAGAATGAACACTTAAAATGAGGCTCCACAATTGAAATACAACACTAAACAGAAGACCAAAATGATTAAGCTGTAAAAAGGCATTTATGTACTTTAACTCCTGTAAAAAACCATTTAAGTTAAGTTTAGACACTTAATCTTCAAAAAGATTAAAAAAGAAGCCAAAGTCTGAAGTTTTCCACTTTAATCTTTACGCTGGTACATGAAGTTGGAAGAGACCATACCACAGGACAGCGTTTTCTGGTGTATGCCTTGCGCTCTGCCCGCAACGTGCGACCCCCAGAGATAGACGTGGTCAGGGTGACACACGGCCTGCAATGAAGTTCCCGCTGGCGGGTACAAACAAGGTATAATGTCAGAGTTAGAAGACAACATTCTTGTTTTCCTTAAGTTGTACCCATTTCAGTACTTTACCTGTTAATAGTTCTAAAAAGTTTATTTATTCCTCTAGACCACCTGGTACACAAAGCAAACAGAAAAACTCTTAAGTTTTTCTGTAGTACTAAAGAGGGCGAGATCAGACTTTAAAGTTAAAGATCTATAGACACTTTAAGCAAAACAGGCTCATAAAGCAATTAAAAAAATTAACAATTTAGTAAAAACAGGCTACATCATATTTTGTTTTTACTTATTTTTCATTTGTCTATTGATCTTTAAATTAAATTAGACATTTCCACTGGTTTCTTATACTCATATACACACCTCTTTTCTCCAATGTCCTCCTTTAGTATGGCTGGTAATTGTTTTGGTGGTTGCCACCCCCTCGAGATGCCTTGCCATATGTGCTCTGTTGGCCTATTTTAAGAAAACAAGATTATATTAAAACAAGTTTTCTATGAAATGGGCTCATGAACATATTAACACATAAACATCTAAATAGTTCAAACTTTGCAAGCCAGTATTAATTGAAATCTTCAGACCTTTTAGAGTGCCAATATAAACTAGTTACCAATCACGCATCCTAAAATTTATAACCACAAGGTCTCTAAATTAGCATATCTGTTTTGAAGTTATAGATGCCTCTAAGATATCTCAGAAGCTTAACTCCAAAAACACTTCAAAATAAATGGGAACCCCCACCCCCAAAAAACCCTGAATTTCAAAGACCAATCATTTATGAAATTAAATATTCTTACCACTGTAGTCTGGATATCCCTGTCCATATCCATAGCTCCCGTAGTTATACCCAGTATAATCATATCCGCCATAGCCACTATAGTTTTGATCACCACCATAGGTACTATTGTAATTTCCATATCCTTGATCATAATAGTTATTAAATCCTTGGTTCCAGTTTTGGCCCTGACCTGAAACAATGCACAATGATTGTTAGGAAACAATTTCTGACCCCCAATTCTAACAACAACAAAAAAAACCACGATGCATCACTGTTCTTCACTCTGCAAATCTTAAAAACAAAAAAACAAAACAAAACAACCAAAAAAAAAAAACACCACTCACCTGAGCATTTTTCCAGGTTGGAAGTTTAAATTTGGCTTTAATGTTTATGGGGGTTCTTATATTTAACCATTTAAGCCATATCCCAAGAATTTAGTTCTCACCTCGTCCACGGCCCCTAGTACCACCTCGTCCACCAGCTGCAGCCCCTCTTCCTCCTTTCTGTTGTTGCTGTTGCTGCCTATATACCTCTTTGGGTTGTGCAACTTTGATCTCACACTATCAAAAATTGAAAAAAGAAGATGAAGAAAAAAAAAAAAAAACTAAAGTGCCAACATTAAACCATTTTAAATAATTAAAAAATTGTTTCACAAAAGCTCAAAAATTTCACTTAATTAAGATGGCTTTACCTTCCCAGAACCAATCTGATGATATCTGCTCTCTAATAATTTCTTTACTGGCTCTTCATCTGTATATGTAATAAAACAAAATCCTCTTCTTTCATTTGTTTTTGTATCCATAGGAAGTTCAATGTTTTCGATCTGAAATCAAGACACACAAGACCATCCACCGAAGGGTTTTTGGAACGTCACAGGTCCTTTCCAAGCTTTAATGTTATTTAGTATTCATATTTCTGCCAAACTAAGTAGCAGTCCTATCCTCACTTAATGTTAAGTTTTTAAGACACGGACCAGGGATCAATGCTGTATAAACACAGCAAACATTTAAAATCTAACAATATACTGCATACCTCTCCAAATGCTCCAAAATATTCTTTAATTTGTTCTTCAGAAGTATCTGGGCTCAAACCACCCACAAAGACTTTTTTGGGGGGTTCTTTCCCTTTCAATGCCTTCGCCCTTTTGGGGTCTATCAATTTGCCATCCAGTTTGTGTTCCTTCAGTTCCAAAACCTAGAAGACAATTTTTTCCCCCATTTTGACAGCTACAACCAAACTCCAAAACAATTTGTAAAAACCGTACAAACAGAGCAAAGGACGTTCTTACCTTATCAACACTAGCAGCATCTTTGAAAAGCACAAATCCAAATCCTCTTGATCTTCCAGTGACTGGATCTGTTTTAATTGTGCAGTCTACAACCTCTCCAAATCGAGACAAATACTCAGTCAGATCTTTCTTGCTTGTATCCCAGCTCAAGCCTCCAATGAACATTTTACTAGAAATACAAGTTGTCTTTTTTTAAAAAAAAGTTTAGCAACTCAATCGACTACCTTAGTCCTAGAATTGATTAGACTTAACAGCGAAACAGGTAAGGGGAAATTCTAATCTTAAGCCCAATCGTCTCCAAATATCAAAATGGTAACTTACTCAAAACAGTGGACACCTTGCTCTCCACACTACATAACGCAAAGTTTAAAGGAGATCAGCAAAATACGGTAAAAGTTCCGCCCAGATTCCTTGTAGCTCAGACACTTCCTAAACCGACCCCTCCCAATTTAGCAACACCCTCTTCCTCATCTGTCAAGACAACTTTCCACCTACAAATACTAAACACAACGCGGTTTGGAGTCTTGGGTACCAGCGGTGCACTGGTCCCTAACCAAAGAATTCCCTAAGCTTTCTCCCGGAAAACCGCGCGGAGCAATAATGGAGGCACAATGAAGAGGCGGCGGCGGCAGCAGCATGTGGCGCAGCGAGACAGGCCCCTCCCCCTCAGGCCCCACGCGGCGCCTGCGCAGTCGGGACCCACCGCCTTCCTCCTCCAACCCCTCCACCCTTCCCCCACCTTTCGCGGGCCTCTCGAGTGACTCTCGGTCTCCCACTTTCCTTTTCCCTCCGAGCCAGTGGGGCCTAGCGGGCACGCGAGGAATCCACTCGGAGAAAGAATGGGGGCAGCGCGCGGCTTCGGAGGGACGAAGGGTGGGTGCGGAGCGCTGGGGGAGGGGAGTAGAGGGGAGAAGCGTGCGGTACCCGTCATCCTGCTGATTCTTGCTCGCATTGATCTTGGATCCCTCTGCGAATTCCTCTATGTTGCTGTACTCGTTCATGTCCTCCATGGTAGCGGAGTTGTCGGCAGAGGGGTGCTGGCGCGCAGACCGAGTCCCGGTAGCGGCGGCAGCGGAGCGTTGTATGGAGCTGTATTTAAAATGGCGGCGGAAGAGATCCGGGCGCCGCCTGCGCCCTCCCTTTATAGCCGCCCCGCCCGCCAATCGGGAGGGCTGCTGGGCGGTGACGTGGCGCTGGGCCCGGCGCGCCCCCTGCCGGGCAGAGCTGGGAGCGAGGGAAGGGAGGAGCGGGGCGAGCTGCCGCGGCGCCCGGGGCCGCCAATGGGAGAGGCTGCGGGAAGCTAAAGTAGCGGGAGCGGAGGGGAACAATGGCGGCGGCACATGGGAAAGCCGGGGTGGGACCTCCATGGCGGCCCTCCCGGTGAGGAGCGAGGTCGCGGGTGAGGAGACGCGGGCTTGGGATGAGAGAAGAATCAGAAAAGAAAAACGAAAGGGTGAAAAGTCCTTGGGTCAAAAATCCCAGAGCTGCGCGGTCGCAGGGCCGCAGGGCCACAGTCCCTCTTGCCTTGAGAGCCTTTGTCTCTGGCGTCCGGTCCAGCCCACTCTTAGCAAAGAGCCGTCAACCCCGCCTTTTTCCTCCCTCGGTCCCCCAGTGGGGAGCTGCTGCGGCTGCTGCTGCTACCGATTAGCACTGTACCCAGGCTGCTCCGGAAAAAGGCGGACTGCGCCCGGCGCTCGCGGCTGAGATGACGAGCGCGCCGGTCTGCCGCGCGCACGCGTATTTTGTCCTCGAGCTGGCTGGAACCAGCCGAACAGGAAACCGGCGTCCCGCAGTCCCCCCGGGCAGCGGCGCGGGCGCTTCTTCCGCTACTACTACTGGCGCGCGGCTCAAGGGGGCGAGGCGGGTCTCGCTACCCGGGTCGGCCGGAACCCTGGTCAACGTCGTTAGGAAAACCGGGATCCAGCACGGCCTCTTTTGCAGGCTGAGGAGGGGCGGAGGGGCGGGGGCCTGGTCAGATTACTGTAAATATGCAAAATCAGAGGCGGTGGGCGGGGAGGGGGCTAGGTGCAGTAGAGGGCAAGGGGCACTCACATCCCCGGCGCGCCACTCGCGGGGCTCCTGTCTGCACGTGCCCCGGGCCTGTCCCGTTCGCTCAACCAGTCTGCGGAGAGCGCGCACCCGACTCCCGCGTTCGCCTCTTTGTTCCCGCCCACGCCAGGCCCATTTTGACGGATCCGGTTCGAGGCCCTCTGGCGGCCAATCGGCGTTGGCGCCTTTCCCTGTCCCCCGCCCCTTCGCAACCCCGCGACGGCCGCCCCCTCCCCTACCCACGTGGTCTCGGCCTCCTGCCCTTTTCTCCACTTCCAAGTCCGCGGAGGTGGTCTATTTCCCACACGCAGTTGCCAGCCTCTGGGTTCTTGCTGGGCTGTCGGAAGGTCAGGACCGTTCTGGAGGAGCAGCCGCCGCCACCACCCTTCGCCTACCTTCGCTCTTCCTACCAGTTAGGCCGATTTTGTAGTAGCATCCGGCAGGGAAATGGTCGTGCTTTCGGTGCCCGCCGAAGTCACTGCGATCCTGTTAGATATCGAAGGTACCACAACCCCGATTGCTTTCGTGAAGGTGAGGGGCGGAAGGGAGCGGGGGCAGTTACTTTGGCTTAGAAATATTTTTTATTTATTTATTTATTTATTTATTTAGGCCTTTCGGACTTTGCGTTAGAGACAGGAGGCTTAGGAGAGACGGTGTGGCTTTGCACCGGGTGTGGAATGGGGAGGGAGTAGAAAGGCAGGTTGTGGGGGATGCTCTTCCTCACTGCACCATCTTTACCTTCCTTCCCTCTTCCCCTCTTTTTGGGTAGATGCTGCTGGGTGGGAAGGGGTGGAGGTGGTGGTAAGAAAGGGTCGAGGAGAGCGGGTCAGCCAGGGCGACGCGAGGCCTGGACGCCCCTCGCAGATGAGCACCCGCTCTGTTCGTTGGGCTTGGCGCCGCGGCTGCTGTCCCTGCGAAATGTAAGGACTGAAGTGTTAAGATGACTTTTTAAGTAGCTTTCGTGTTTTCCGCAATAATGGTTGCTCTTTCCCGCTGCCTACTCCTGTTGTTATTGGCCGAGCTGCACACTATTATTTTATTGGACTTGGCTCTGTGGTCCACAGCGCTGATTTATTGAACTATATAGATCACTTCCAAATCTCGTTATTTTCTTCAGAAAACCTTGGAGTCCTAGAGCACTTAATCTACCTAATGGAACCATCAAAAGCATTCCTTTTGGGGAGTGTGTCTCAGTGGCTGAGCGCCGGCTTGCACTGGCTTCCCACTTACGAGGTCCCGGGTTCAATCCTCAAAAACAAACAAAGCAAAAAAAAAAAAGCATTCCTCCTAGGATACTACTGTTAACCAACGCTGTGTGTTCCTAATTCACAAGCTTACAACTTTGCATTATAAATGGAAGCAAGCTCCTTTCTTATATATGCTCTATTTGCCTGTCAAATATCAAATATTAGTATGATATTTGAACGAATTCCTCCGGCCTAGTCTCATTATTTGGCTCCCAGAGGTTTAAGAATTACTTTTAAAGTAAAAGTATAAACTAGAGGTGCTTGCATATGGTAATAATCAAATGATATGGTTTACAAGGTAGGAAAAAAAATCCTTCCAGCAAACTGAGGCGTCTGAGTAATACATTTTTCTACTTTAGTTTTAATTTATTAAAATTTACATGTGTGTGTATAGTTCAGTGGTAGAGTGCCTGCTTTGTATCCCCGGTACCTCCCCACAAAATTTACCTGTGAAGAATGACTTTTCTTGATATAGGTCATAATATAAAATCCATGTTCGCTGTTAACTTTTAGGACTCCAGTATAACAGCCCATACAGATTTTTTGGAAGAATCATGGTACTTTGACATCATAGCAAGAGTTAAATCTAGCTTGGCATTTTTTTCCTCAAGTTTTTAGTCACACCAGAGATTTCTTTAGAAATTTTCAGGGCTGTCCAAATGCTGATAGTTGAGTTGACTTTCTTGTTGATTGTGACAACATAATAATTTCTTTGGAGTTTTCAGAGAAAAAAAGGATTCCCATTTTTGTGGTTTATAGTTTTACATTTCAGTGGCTCCATTCTGCCTCTCTCCCTCCTTCCACTGTCATCAGGAGACCAGAGGTAGTGACTGGAGAGTTAGTGATGTGGCCTAAGTATTATTCTTAGAAAGTTGGTTTGGGTAATAAGGTACCTCATACAAACAATTTTGTAACAAAACATCAATTCCCTCCTCTCCCTCTCCCTTTACATCTTCTACTAGATGACATTATGAACCATTTCTTGGAATCTTTGTCTATGGCAAAATTATTCTGAGAGTAGAAATGCCTTAGTGGCCTAAATCTATTTTTTTAAGTTTGACATTAGTTTATAGGCAAATTCAAGACAGGCTGCAAAAGAAAGATTCTAGGATCTTGGTTAAGGTATACTTTCTTGGGCTCAATCCCTGGGGATTCAGGTTCAGTTTGACTAGATTAAACCCTCCTTGTGATTCTGATGATTAGATAGATTTGGAAACTACTCCTCCAAAGGTCTTTATAGAAGGTCATTCTTGTCTCACAGTGACATACACAATCATAAAAGGTTCAGGAAGTACATTCCTAAAATTCTCCAAATGGAAGGAGAGCAGTGGTGGGGAGTGTGTTTCTGGAGATAGATTAAACTCAGTCACTTAGTATATGATCTGTCCTTTAGTTCCTTATTTGTAAAATGGGCCTTTTAGTACTTAGCTCATAGCATTGTGAGGATTAGATGAGGATGCATTCGAATTGCATGGGACAGTGTCTATAATACTCAGTAAACATTATAGATTATTATTATTTGTTAACACATGAATTTTCAAGGCCAATGTTTCTAAAAGTATGTTCAGAAGAGCAATAGATCTGTGGGATGTTTATAGTAATTATGTAAAAATGGATTCCATTATTAAATACTTTTTGGGAAATGCTAAGCTAAATAAGTTTAGTTAGGTTCCTTTATTGCACAACTTCTCAGAAACTTTACATCATACATATGTATATACATATATGTATACTCATATATATATATATACACACACACATAACAGACACATGCACATACTTTGTGAATCTTTGAGAATGGCCATTTTGCAAACTTATTTGAAGAAAAAAGTTTTCAAGCAGAGTATCACAAGGACTAAGCTTTTGTACACATGTTAAGAGAGGCTGAATTCTATCCTTCTTGAACCACTGAGCATATTGCTGGGACTTGAGAGGTGTTCTACTTTTGGCTTTTTTTTTTTTTTTTTTTTAAAGCTACTTAATAACATACTTTTGGCTTTGTTAGTCATATTAGTGTGACACATTAGGTGTCCTGCTTCCTGTAGAAATGATAGAAGGAAATGTTGAGAAACTTGACTCACCTCACAAAAGCTGTGTGGTGTATATACTGTCTATATTTTACAGAAAGAGAAACTAAGGCTCTGAAAAGTTGCAGATGTGCCTGGGATTTGAACCCAAGTTTAACTTGAAACCTTTATTTTTTTCATTATTGCACTTGACCTCTGAAATAGGAATGCACTGTTTGTCCTGTCTTCTTTGCTTGACTGCTGTGTATGTTAAACAACAGAGTTGATATGACAGCTCTTTAAACAATAGGAAGTAGCATAAAAGTAATATGGTAAACTTCAGTTTATACTACCTCTTGGTAGTAAGTTTAGGAATGAATCCTTGGACCAGAAACAATAATAGAGCCTTACCTTATTTGGGGGTTTGATTCTAAAATGGTGTATACTGTGAAAAAGGAGGATTGTCAGAAATTGTCCTTGCGAAATCCTTAGGAAGTCAGTCCCATCTGGAGACTTGCCTCTTTCAGTAAATTGAGTTTTTCCTTTAGGTTTGAAACATTAATACTTCTTTGCTTGAGCAACTAGTAGATGAGGTAGTTGGCTTGGGATTAGGGGATGGAAATGAAAAATCTGTGCTGTCAAGCACTGATTGTAAAAGACACTGGGGAACTGAGACCCACCCAGGGGACAGAACGTTCTCATTGAGCAAAATGGCAGATAGATTGCCCGGCACTGTTGATGGTTATTTTTCCCCTTTCTCTTTTCACTGAGCACTTACATTTGAATGTGTATATGATAGAACTTTTAACTATAGGACACTGACAGTCCAAAATATCTTATAGGACCCTGTAGACTTTCCAGTCTGGAAAGTGGTATTTTCAGGACAATCTGTTGCTCTCTGCATGCCTTCAGCTCTCAGGTTCCAGGTAACAATAAACAAAGGTTTTACTTATCAGCAATTACATCTTATTTTTTCCTGAGTCATAGAATTGTAAAATTTCTACAGCAAGAAAGGCTCCTAGCTAGAATCATGTAGTGAATGTTGTAGCCTGCTAATTTCTCGTGTAAGTAAATTGATGCCTGGAGAGTTGTCCTGTAGAGAATCCTTGCAGCTTGCTGGGGGGCAGTGCAGCACTGGAACCCTGCCCTCCTGAGCCCAGTGCATCAGAATCCTCACAGCCACCAGCCTCTCCCCTCACTGGCAGGACACACCTCTGGAGGGATTTATTTATTTATTTATTTCTTCAGTTACTGACTTTGATCCTACACTGGTGATTTACCATCAATTTTTGGTCATGTATCCCATCAGCATAATTGGAGCAGACACCTTGTCAATACAGTTTATAAATTTTGTACATATAATACTGTACTATTTTTAAGTTATAAAAACAAAATAGGAATTTAAAGATGTGATCGTCTCTTGTTCTATGTTGTTGAATCATCTTGCATACTCCCTGGGGCATGCACATCATGGAGCCAACACTTGATTTTTGTTCTTCATGATGTGATATTCATTTACTGACTTTTTTCATTTTATTTTTAGTCTATAAGCCCGTGAATTAACACCATCACCAATGCCTGCAGTCATCCTGTTTAACTATGTTTCTGAGTTGGGGATAAAATTATCTCTTGTTCCTGAAAATAGTCAATAATTTGGATTTCCTGTTGTTTCATGTACAGAATAGTATTTAAGGGAAGCGGCTGTGGCTCAATCAGTAGGGCTCCCGTTTACCATATGGGAGGCCCCGGGTTCGGTTCCCGGGGCCTCCTGGTGAAGGCAAGCCCGCCCGCACGGCGTGGTTAGCTGACCCAGCGAGCACAAGCAGCAAGGGGGGGATAAATGAATAAATAAATAAAATCTTAAAAAAAAAAAGAATAGTATTTAAGAGGATGGGCTTATATGTGGAGACGGACTGGATCTGGATTTGCATTCTGGCTTCACTCCTCTTATTAGTTTTTGATTTCTGGCAAATTGGTTAATCTCTTGGAGTCTCTGTTTCCCTATCTGTACAGGGGGGATGTTTACCTCATGAGGCTATTGGGAACATTTAATGAACGCTCAGTACACAAAAATTTTTTAAAAGAAATGAATAAATTCACTTCAGTTTTTTTTTTCTTTCATTGAGATACTGGTTGTTTTGAGCATGAGCACACAGACATTATGAACAATTTGTACACAATTCTTAATCTATGTACCAAAATATTAAAAAGACATGTAATTGTGGGAAGCGGCTGTGGCTCAATCAGTAGGGCTCCCGTTTACCATATGGGAGGCCCCGGGTTCGGTTCCCGGGGCCTCCTGGTGAAGGCAAGCCCGCCCGCACAGCGTGGTTAGCTGACCCAGCGAGCACAAGCAGCAAGAGGGGGATAAATGAATAAATAAATAAAATCTTTAAAAAAAAAAAAAAAAAAAAAAAAGACATGTAGTTGTAATTCATTTCTTAAGTTATTCCAGTGAATTTCTAACTTAGGATTTGGAGACACATTTTCCTTTAGAGGATATTAGGTACCAATATCTTCAAATGTTGATAAGGTGTTATATCATAAGGCCCATTAAATAACAATACCACACACACTACATAACTTTCCAATCTTTCAAAATATGTAACAACAACTACAACAAAAAAGCAATGCTTGATTTCTGTGGCCAGTAGATGATGTAATATTTTCTCAAGAGTGGGTGTAGCTCAGTGGTTGAGTGCCTGCTTTGTCTGTACGAGCATATACAAGGTCCTGGGTTCAATCCCCGGCATCTCCTATTAAAAAAAAAAAAAAAAAAAGGTAAATTTATTACAGAGGACACATAATTCTAAAAGGGAGATCCAAGGTCAAGGAGCAATTTTCTTTAAAACAATTCTAAAAAACATGGGAATGGAAGTAATTCAGAGTGTTTTAAGACATATTAAATGCATAATTGTCACTGCAAATTGCCATTTAGTATGTGTTGTATTATAGGACATAAAAACTGTCCACCCCAAGGCTCCAGGATGTGTAAGTTCATTGAGGGTGGTGGGCCACACTGTGGGAGATGTTTGTGTGGGATGTGGTGGGAGGTGTGGGAGGTGGGCAACATGGGAATACCAGTGGGTTCCGTATAATATTTTAGGTAATCTAAGCACCTCTTAAAATATATGTGTATATATATATATATATATAAATAACATTTTTGTAAGCAAATACACATATATGCATATATATTTATATATCATTTTGCAAATGTTTGTATGTATTGTGAGAATTTTGATTTTTACCCATTAAAAAAAAAAAAAAAAAAAAAAACTGTCCACCCCCCACCTGATATCCAAGTCAAAGCCTCTCATAATTCCATACCCCGCTGTTTTCTGGTAGTTTATCAATATTTTTCCTCAGAAATAAAATTCATGCTTGTTAAAAAAAATTGCAAACGTTACTGAATAGTCTAATGTGGAGAGTGAAAGCTCCAATATGCTCCTACCACCTAGAGATGACCATTAAGAATTTGATGAATATTCCTTCTGCCTTAAAAACGTTTTGTGAGGATTGTGGGAAGATGGCAGGGAACTAATAGGCAGAGCTGAATGCTCTCACAGAAACAACAGAGAAAGAGTCAAAAGCTGTCCAAGGGACTTGCTTTGAGGGCCAGCAGCCCAGGACACAGCTACACAACTCCCAGGAGGGTGAGGGGCAGAGAGACGAAGAAACTGAAATGACAGACATGAGTTACCAAGCCCCTGTGGCAGCTGCCAATGCTCCCCACCCCCACCCCCAAGATATTAACCTGGGTAAAACACCTGGCTCACTACAGCTGATTGAGAGGGGAACAGATATTTTCCTCCCTGTCACCTGTTTCAAGGGAAAAGGCATGGGAGGTCAGGACCAGAAGAGCCTGCTTTGACTCTCCGATCTGAAGGTTCAACACAGGAACACAGGAAAGCTGAGAATGAAACACCTCATGGAAAGGTGCACTGACTAGCGCTATCAGCTGGCCAGTCTGGAAATTGTGTGGGCAAAAACTGTGCTCTCTTTATCCAACCCCTGGGAGAAAATCTGCACCCCACTAGTGAGTCCCTGGCCTGATTTTGAAAACTTAAGCTGGGCAATTTTAAAGACACAATAAGTCTAACCAAATATCAAAGGAGAGCTGTGGGGAAAAAAAAAATAGGCAAGAGAGAGAAATTAGCCATCAGAGCAAATCCAACATATTCAGATGCCTAGACATCAGCAAAAAATTACAAGCCATACTAGGAAACAGGAAGAGATAGCCCAACCAAAAGAACAAACCAAATATTCTGAAGAGATACAGGATTTAATACACAGCTCTCCTAAATCACTTCAAAGAATTTAAAGAAAATATGACTAAAGAAATAAAGAATATTAAGAAGACACTGGGCGAGCATAAAGAACAAATTTAAAGCCTGCAGAAATAAGTTACAGACCTTATGAGAATAAAAGACACGACGGATGATATTAAAAATACATTAGATGGGAAGTGGATATGGCTTAAGCAACTGGGCTCCCACCTACCACATGGGAGGTCCTGGGTTTGGTTCCTGGTGCCTCCTGATGAGGATGAACAAGATAGCAAGCTGACGTCATGGGCTGGGGGGCCATCTGGTGCAACAAGATGACGCAAACAAGAGACACAGCAAGGAAACACAATGAAAGACACAGCAAATGGAGTGGAGGTGGCTTAAGCAATTAGGCACCTTCCTCCCACATGGGAGGCCCTGGATTTGGTTCCCAGTGCCTCCTAAAAAGATGAGCAGTCAGCGAGTACAAACAACGAGGGGGGAGAAATTAAAAAAAAAAAAGCACATTAGAAAATGCTCTAATAATAATTATTGAGGTGATGAATGTACAACTATGTGATTATACCAAATACCATTGATTATACACTTTCGATGAATTGTATGCTCTATTAATATGTATCAAAAATACATTAGAGGCACATAAGAGCAGATTTGAATTGCTTGAAGACAGATTTAGTGATTTTGAACACAGAACATCTGAACTGGAAAAGAAGGGAGAACAGAAAGAGAAGAGAATGGAAAAAATGGAAGAGTCTCAAGGAATTGAATGACAACACAAAATGCACAAACATTTGCATTATTGGTGTTCCAGAAGAAGAAAATGGAAAAGGGGCAGAAAGAATATTTGAGGAAATAATGACTGAAGACTTCCTAGCACTTATGAAGGACATAAATATCAATATCCAAGAAGGTCAACTCACCCCAAATAGACCTACCCCCAGACTTCTGCTATTCAGAATGACAAATATCAGAGATAAATAGAGGATTCTGAAAGCAGCAAGAGGAAAGTAAAGCATCACATACAAGGAAAACAATAAGATCAAGTGCTAACCTCTTCCCATGGAGGAGAGAAGAAAGTGGTATGATGTATTTAAGGTACTGAAAGAGAAAAACTGCCAGCAAGAATTCTGTATCCGGCAAAGCTGTCCTTCATAAATGAGGTGGAGTTCAAAGTTCACAGACAAACAGAAACTGATAGAATAAGTTACCAAAAAACCAGATTTGCAAGAGATACTAAAGGGGGTGCTGCAACCTGAAAGGGAAAAACAAGGGCAAGAGATTTGGAGAAGAGTTTAGAAATGAAGATTATTAGGAAGGGTAAACCAAAGGATAAGAAGACAGACAATAGAATGATGTGACAACAAAGAGCGGAAGGACAAAATGGATGACTTAAGTAATGCCTTTACAGTAATAACACTGAATGTTAATGGATTGAACTCCCCAATCAAAAGACATAAACTGATAGAATAGATAAAAAAAATATGAGCCGTTTATATGTTGTCTACAAGAGACCCACCTCAGACATAAGGACACAACCAGGTTAAAAGTGAAAGGTTGGAAAAAGGTATTCCATGCAAATAGTAACCAAAGCAGAGCTGGAATAGACCAGATAAATGTAAAATAACAACAATATAGTATATGAACAATGATTACTCACTGCAAGTGGCAAATTGTTCCTGTGATCAGTATTCTGTAATTTTTTTTCATACAAAATAAATACTTGCTTTTAATTGAAGAGGGCTGGAGAAGAGATTTATTTTTGAATACTTCATTTTTCTTTAACCCTTTCTTATTCATACTCTTTAATTAAAATAATCGATCTGAATCAATAATGATTTAGTATGACTACTGTTGAACAAGATTTTGAGTTTTTCTGCCTCATAAAATTATGAGTTGGCAAATTATCTGCTGTAATTCATTCCAATAAGATGTGAAGAGTTCCCAAATAGGAATTTGGTTATCTAGAAAGAATTATGGCCTAAATGGAAATTAAATAACTAAACCAATAATTTATTTCATTCTTAGAGATTATGTCCAATAGTTAGAGCTGTAATATAAAAATTAGAATTATGTTATAATTAATTTCTATTATATTTGAATTATTATTTACATTTATAAATGTTTGTTGCTATGCTGTCTATTTTTTATAATTGATTATATTAAATCTACCCTGGCCTTGCACTTTTTTTTTTTTTTTAAGATTTTATTTATTTATTCATTTATCCGCCCCTTGCTGCTTGTGCTCGCTGGGTCAGCTAACCACGCCGTGCGGGCGGGCTTGCCTTCACCAGGAGGCCCCGGGAACCGAACCTGGGGCCTCCCATATGGTAAACGGGAGCCCTACTGATTGAGCCACAGCCGCTTCCCCCTTGCACTCTCTTTTAAAATTTGTAATTTTTTCAATCTCTTTTTCTATTTATTTTACAATTTTACAATAAAAGACTTCTCAACAGGTAAAAAAAAAAAAAAAAGAGCCATTGATTATATACTTTGGAGAGATCCTGTGGTATTTGACTGTATGTCAATAAAACTGCTTAATAAACAATTAAATGATTGTGCAAATTGGGAAACAGAGATTGAGAAGTGAGGAATTTTCTTGTTTGTTTGTCTGTTTTTTGTTTATTATTATTATTATTGAAATAATGGAAATGCTCTAATAATGATTGAAGTGATGAAGGCACGTCTGTGTGATTATACCAAATACCACTGATTGTATACTTTGGATAAATTGCATGCTTTATTAATATGTATCAATAAAATTGATTTGTTTTTAAAAAAATGTTTTGTGCTTGAAAATAAAATCTTTGTAATAATTAAGAACCTTCCATTAATAGCATGTGTGACCTTGATTAGGATATTTGTCCCTAAGGTGGCTCTTTAGATCTGTGTGTCTCAAACTTAAATAGTATATGAATCATCTGGGGATCTTGTTATAATATAGTTTGAGATTCAGAAGATCTGGGATGGGACCTGAGATTCTGAATTTCTAATAGACTCCCAGATGATGCTGATCCTGCTAGTCCACAGATCACACTTTTGAGTAGCAGGGCTTTAACAACTTACTAAATTCTATTCCACACCTAGGCCTTTCAGCTCTATTCTTTTCTAATTGCTCATTTGGGGTGGTAAGGCAAGAGATTATGAATGAATTAGAGGTAGTTTGTCATCATTAATGGAATAAAAATCACTTCAAGGTCAAGTAAGTTGATTATGGATCAGCAAAGCTCTATACCAAAGAGAGCTAGATAATGAAATAAGCCTTGTTTAGCTATCAGAGTGCTAAGTGAATGGCTACTTCCACAGCTTTTGCAAATCATATTCAAGAACTGAACTGTAAAGCAAAATGCCTTTTAAAAAAGACAATAGAATATTTGAGTAATAAAGAAGTTATGTATACATGCAGAAAAGCAGGATGGTAGTCCTGACAGAGCTCCAAAATTCTCTTGTGAATTCTTCCCCCCTACCACCACCACTTTTCATTGATTTTCAGATAATTTGTTAGTGCCAAACATTTAAGGTAATGTCTATACAATAGGGACCCATGAAGTAAGCCTTTAGATATCCTGGCAGATGGGCAACTAAACCTTCTGTATTAGTTTTCTGTGGCTGCTGTAATATGTTATCATAAACTTAATGGTTTAAAACAATACAAATTTATTACAGTTCTTAGAGGTCAGAAGACTGAAATGGGTCTCACTGGGCTAAAATCATTGTGTTGGCAGAGCTGCATTCTTTTTAGAGGCTCCAGGAGAGAATTAGTTTCCTTGCCTTTTTCAGCTTCTAGAGGCTGCCTGCATTCCTTGGCTTTAGGCTCTATCCTCCATCTTCAAAGCCAGCAGTATCTTCAGATTTCTCTCTGACCCTCTTGCTATTTCATTTATGAGGAAATGTGGTTACATTGGACCCACCCAGGTAATCCAGAATAATCTTTCCTGTCTCAAGATCCTTAATTTAGTCATACCTGCAAAGCCTTCTTTGCCCTTTAAGGTAATATATTCACAAGTTTCAGGAATTAGGACCACCCTTAAGTTCAGTTGTTCACTAGAAGTTCAAGTTCAGTGGTTCATTAGAAGGACTCACAGGACTCCGAAAAACTATTATACTCACAGTTAGGATTTATTACAGTGAAAGGATAAAGATTTGAATTAGCAAAGGTAAAAGATACTTAGAGTCCAGGAGAGACCAGGCATGTGCTATCCCAGTGGAGTCTTATGAACAGTGCTTAATTCTCTCAGCAGTGATGTGTGAAAGCATGTGTGAAGTATTGCCAACCAGGGAAGCTCATCCAAGCCTTGGCATCCAGGGTTTCTGTTGAAGATCATTCACATAGACATAGCTGAGTGTCCACAGGGCTGGCCTTAGTTACTCAGTCTCCAGCCCATCCAGAGGTCAAGTGATAATGCAAGGCCAATGATAAATCACATTGATGGCATAGACTTTGTAGCATAACCCAAGGCCCCAGGTAAACAGACACTGTTAGGATATTCCAAGGGCTTTGAATTTGTCTCCCAGGAGCCAGTCAAGGGCCAAACCTTTCTTTTGAATGTACAAGGTTTGTACATTTTTGTTTTGAAATTTATTGTTATGTTGTTGGATACAATCTATAATTTTTTTGACAGGTTTTTTGAAGATTGTGTTGGTATTTAATGATTGTGTGGTGTTGAGGTTTGTAAAGACAGTGTTTAAGGGCTAGAGTTTTAGCTTAGAGAATGAGATATTTGGCAACATTTTGAAGAAGATTAAGGGAAATGAGAGTAAACAAAAGTCTATGCTAGTAAATATGAATTGAGCAGACAAATCCTTCATCCTATAAATATATTTATTTGAAGTAGCAAGTACCCATTGAAAATTGAAATGGTAAAATTTCAACATCATCCTTATAGACAGGATTCTGCTTGTTAGCTTTTCCTGGTGTTTGATTAATAAAGTTCTTTAGAATATATTTTATGTTAAAGCACTTTTCAATTTAGCTAATCCATTTTTGATTGATTAATAATGCTTGTAATTTACTCTGTTCTTTTATATTCCAGTAATGTATTTTAAAGTATT
Organism: Tolypeutes matacus; assembly: GCA_026826555.1. Classification (NCBI taxonomy): domain Eukaryota; kingdom Metazoa; phylum Chordata; class Mammalia; order Cingulata; family Chlamyphoridae; genus Tolypeutes; species Tolypeutes matacus. Next base: position 1,916,923 of record JAKSZT010053778.1, on the reverse strand, counting down.
TTGTTTATTTATTATTTTTATTCCCTCCCCCCGCCCCCATGCCTCCCTCGTCTCTCTGCACATTGTCTGCTTGTCTTCTTTAGGAGGCACTGGGAACCAAACCCGGGACCCCCCATGTAGTAGGCAAGTGCCCAACTGCTTGAGCCACTTCCGCTCCCTGCTTGTTGTGTCGTCTGCTGGTTGCATCGTCTGTTGGTTGTGTTGTTTGCTGGTTGCAGTGTCTTCTGGTTGCAGTGTCTGCTGGTTGTAGTGTTTGCTGGTTGCGGCGTCTGCTGGTTGCGGTGTCTGCTTATTGTGGCAACTGCTCATTGTCTTTAGGAGGTACCGGGAGCCTAACCCAGGACCTCCCGTGTGGGAGGCGGGTGCCCAATTGCTTGAGCTACATCCTCTTCCCTCCAGTAATGCATTTTAGAAGATAATAATTGAGAAATATTGAAGTTGGCATTTTCTCATGAAAACTGCTATATCAATTTTATGATCTTTCTAGGAAGAGAGCTTGTGTTATCTGATGGAACCCCCAACTTTGGTTAAACATCCATGTAATAATGCTTTACCACTTTTAATGTTTTCAGCACTGAGAAGTATGTGATGCTCACTCTTCTCTAAACAACCAGGAGACCATTTACAAGGGACATGTACCGGAAGCTTCCTTTCACCTGTGCTATTTATTATTGACTGTCAGTCATTGAGTCACTTTCTCTTTCTCCATTCAATATATGAATTTAGGCTTTTTCATCTGCAAGGACGAGGTGTTAGGATCTGCCTTGCTTATAAGGTGGTGATAAAGATCAAATGAAATACTATATAGAAGCCTTTGAAAATTATAAATCTCTATAGAAAATTAATTATAATTACAGAAGAATCAAACTGGCAGAGACAAAAGTGCTCGTGAAAGGTCAAGAAGGAACAGGAGGAACTGACATTTACTGCAAGTCACCATGCTCCCAGTATTTTTCACCACGGTTAGCTCCACTTCTGCTCCCTGCTTTCCTAGCAGAAAATATGTTAAGAATGAGACCCAGAACATTGCTAATCTTATCTCTAAGAATTTATGGAAGCACTGGGATGGCAAGACTGCCTTGATATGTACTTGTTGATGGGTTGATTAAGAGACTCCTACTCCTGCCTTCCCCACCTGTTAGGGTAATGTTGTATTGTTTCCCAAAGGGAGATATACCCATGGTGGTATGTGAGAGGATTTAGTTGATTCAGCTTGAAACAAGGGGAGGAGCCTTAATTTCTGATCTCTCATTCTTCCAGAACCTTCTGTGTCATGCCACTAGCATAATCTTTCTAGCCTAGTTAATCTTTCCTTCCTTTCACATTTATCGAATACCTACCATTGCCAGGCACTGCTAGACATCTAAAATGCTTAAGACCCAGCCGCTAGTCTTAAGGAGTCTAATATGGAAGACAGGTACATCAAGAGGTTATCTTAGTACCATCAAAAATCTCTTGTGGTTTCATGTTGGCTATGAGATATATTTTCAGCTCCAGAACTTAAAATTGGTTTTTCTAATTTTCTGTTCATCTGTTGCTTTACACTTCATACAGCTGAACATGCTTATTCAGGTCATGCACTTTGGTGCTACTTTAATTCTTCCAGCTCAGAATGTCATACCTTTTCCTCTCCAAGTGGAGGTCCCATGCACTCATTAACCTAAAAAATATTTTTTGTGTGCCTGTGTGCTAGACCGAGGACCACAGAGGCAAGGCCTGCTTTTGCTCTTTAAGGACTTTTGTTTAAGCAAAAATTTCAAAGTTCTACCTCTCCCTTCTCTGCACTAGTTGTCAGTGCCATGTGTTCACCTGTGTAGCAGATGTTGCCTTGTGGTGGTGTGTTTGTGTCCTCATGTCAAGAGCTTTTCAAGGGTAGGGATCAGAGCCTTGCGCATCTAAGGCTTTCAGCAAATTCTTGCTATATGATGAATTCCACAGTGTGCCTGGGAGGGGCCTCTGCTATTTCATATTTCCTCAGGGTAGGACTTTATCTCATTTGCACTCACGTGATTTAACTGAAAGTGTCTCTAGAGTGGCATTAGGATTTTCACTGACCCCATATTTCTAAAACCTACAAGGTTAGAGGAACAAATCAGCTGGCAATGGCAATTAAAAACCATAAAAGACTGCAAATTTTATTAAAAATTAGAATCCAGGTAAAAACGGGATAATATTTTATTTTGTGGAAACTTGTGTCTCTTAATGTGAGGATAGAGAAAAGCCTTTTTTTCACATGTTTTCCCTAGAAATTAAATTCAGGCTTGTTAAAAAAATTGCAAATGTTACAGAATAGTGTAATGAGGAGAATGAAATCTCCAATGTGCTCCTATCACCTAGAGAAGACCATTAAAAATTTCATGAATATTCCTTCTGGGTTTTTTTTTTGATACATACAGCAAAGACATTTAGATCCTTGAAATAAGCATAGTCAAATCAACCCAAAAAAAAAGGGCAAAAATTGATATATAATCCATTTCTAAAGATATATGTTTAGGTCTTTAATCTTGATCAGATAAACTTATTAAAGCATATCCTATGTTTAGTCCTGAAAAGCCTTACTCCTTGTATGATGGTTCTTAAAATTTTCCATCCTTACAGCTCATCTCATGTTACCCCTCCACTCAAGAAAAATAGGTATTCTTGTTACAGTGAAAACTTACTTTTGTATACCACTTTTGAATTTCACATTTATCAACTCATTTAATTTTTAAAACTGGTTTGGGTGGAGGGTAGGGATCAGAAGAAGGGTGGAAGCCAAACCACCCTAATCCTATTGCACCCAGTTCTCCATTACTTCACTGTTTAGAGAGTTTGTAGCTTTGTCCCCAGAAGCCCTCCTAGAACCTCTTGGGACCCTTCCCAGGGGACTCCATTTCAGAAACACAGGTTTCTTTTCAAAGATAGAATGTCATTTAGACAGAGAGGGGTTCTTTGTCTTCTAGATATGTAACATGAGAAGTTCATTTCTTAACTTGATTTTCTTTTCATTGATTCATTATTTAGCTTTATAGCAAGTTCCTCTTTTTTTTTAATAATAATTTTTTTTTTTTTTTTAAAAGATACTTAGATTACATAAATGTTAAACAAAAAATATAGGGATTCCCATATGCCCCATTTTTCATGCCTTTCACCCCCTCCCACATAAACAACATCCTTCATTAGTGTGGCACATTCATTGCAATTGATAAATGCCTCTTGGGGCATTGCCACTGATCATGGACCATAGTTCACATTGTAGTCTACACTCTCTCCCACACAGTTCTGCATGTTATGGGACAAAATAAAATGGCCTATATCTGTTGTTGCAGTGTCGTTCAGGATGATTCCCAAGTTCCGAAAAAGCCCCTGCATTACAACTGTTTTTCCCTCTCCCTCCCCCCGGCGCCTCCAGTGGCCACTGGCTCCACATCAATGTTGTAATTTCTCCCACTGCTAGAATCACAATATGCCTGTAGTAGAATACCAGTTAGTCCACTCTAGTCCATAGTTCATTCCCCAGTCCCGAGGATTCTGGGATGGTGATGTCCACTCCACCTCTATTGAGAGGGGACTTTGATCCCATACAGCCAATGGATGGGACTCTCTTGCTTGCAGTTGTAGGCTCTCTCGTTTCCTTGGTATGGTGGCTGTCAATTGCAAGTTCCTCTTAAATCTAAAAAGTGTGGTGCTGATAACCCTTTACTGAGTAAAGAGAGACTAAGGCAAGCAGTTTGGAAACTAATGGTAATCCCAGTGCTGGACCCTTGGAGGACTTGAGAGAGGAGCTCATGGTCGGACCACTGTTCGGCAGTTAAGCTGGTATGGCCAGCTGACTCTCTAGGCTGGGCCTTGTGCGGGTCCGTTCCCTGCAGATTCATTAAGTTCATTAGAGCCCTTCACCCCAGATAATTAGGCTCTGGGGCTCTGACTCTTTAAACTCAAAAAAAAAAAAATGACCTGATGATAAATCATTTTCCCAGTTTATTAATGTATACTTAACCTTTAGGTGCTGATGTAAAATTGAGGAAATAATAGCTCCTGGTTCATAGGGTTTTTATGGAGATTGAAATTAGTTCATTCAGGCCATTCATTAATCAATATTTAGAGTAAATTTTGAGTGCTTGATAATAGCAGTGGTTAGAATTAGCTCCAGATATATTTTGAAAGTAGAGCTAACAGGATTTGCTGATGGTTTGATTGGATGTGGAGTATGAGTTAGAAAAAAAGAGGAATCAAAGATCTCTAAGGCTTTTTACCTGAGCATCTGGAAGGATGGTGTTGTCATTTACTAAGATGGAGAGATATGGAAGGAGTAGGACTAAGGGGTAAGAATCAAGAGTTTGGTTTCAGACATATTTTGTTTGAGAGGTCTATTAGATATCCAAGTGAAGATACGGAGTAGGCAGTTGGGAAAAAAACAATCAAGATTTCAGGGAAGAGGTCCAGGTTAGAGCAGTGAAATTGGGGGTCATCAGCATAGAGATTTAGAGTCACAGGATTAGATGAGATCGCCCTACGGAGTGCGTGTAGATAGAAAAGAGAAATACTTGAATAGTAAAGACTCAGTAAATGTTGGCAGTTACTCCCACTGTTGCTACAACAACTCTCAATATTGTTACTGTTACTTCATTGAAAATGTTATAGAACTTCCAGGTGAACCATAATCTCTTATTTTCTTAAAACCTCTTTCAGAAACTAAAGCTGTATTAGAAGTTTCCATCGGGAATATGGTATTGGGATCCAGGGAGTTGGATGATCCCAGTGAGTTGAGTTGCCCAAAGTCATTCACCCATGAGAGCTGGATAGGCCCAGTCTTTGGTATTCAGTGGGCTTGGGTTTGAGTCCTGCCTTTAGTTCGTACCAACAGGAAGCTTCTTTGAACCTCAGCTTCATCTTCTGTAAAAGGGGTAAAACTTTTACAGGCCTATTGCAGGGATGTTAGGTGGATTCAAGGAGATAAATGTGAATTTTTCTCTTTTCCTCCACTGTTAGGGGCTCAGACTCTGGACGAATCAGCTCTTTCTCCAGAGCTCATTGGAGGCACTGATATTCTGTCTTTTTGGTGCTTCTTTTTTAAACCTTATCTTAACTACTGGTCCCTTGTAATGGCAACATTCCCTTGTGCAATGTGGTTAATTGTAATTATATTACAGACTCTTGCTTTACAGTTTAATCTCCTTAATGAGATTTAGAAGGCACCTTGGTCTTATCAGCAACACATTTATTAATGTATTTTGAATACAGATGATGAGATCTGATGTTCATTCCCAAAGGCTTTGGTGTTCAGAGGGGACATACTCTGTATGGGACCTTGCCTTACTTAAGCCTTGAAGATAGGAGACAGCAGATTCATAAATTCTGAGCCCCTGGGGCCCCGTGCAGCAGACAAACAGGCAGAGCACTGAATCTTCTCTCAGTAGTTCCTAGTATGGTTTTCAAGAAGGATATTTAAGGAGGTTTTTTTTTAAATATATATATTTATTTTTATTGGAGAAGTTGTGACCTTACAAAACAATCATGCATAATGTGCAGAATTCCCATACATCACCGTTCCACCAACACCTTGCATTGTTGTGGAACATTTGTTACAGATTATGAAAGAACATCATCAGACTATTACCACTATGGTCCATAGTGTACATTTGGTATATTTTTTCCATACACCCCCTATTATTAACACCATGTATTATTGTACATTTGTTATAATTCATGAGAGAACAGTCTCATATTTGTACTGTTAATCACAGTCCATCATCTACCATAAGGAATTTTTTTTTTTTAAGATTTATTTTATTTCTTCCTCTCCCCCCCTCCCCCATCATTTGCACTTGCTGTTGGCTCTCTCTGTGTCTGTTCGTTGTGTGCTCTCTGTGTCTTCTTGTCTTCTTTCAGGAGGCACTGGGAACCAAACTCGGGACCCCTCATGTAGGAGGGAAGTACCCAATCGCTTGAGCCACATCTGCTCTCTGCTTCTTGTGCCTCTCATTGTGTCTCCTTGTTGCATCAGCTTGTTGCGTCATCTCACCATGCCAGCCCATCATGTCAGCTCACTGTCTTGCTTGTCTTCTTCAGGAGGCACCAGGAACTGAACCCAGGACCTCCCATGTGGGAGGTGGGTGCCCAATTGCTTGAGCCGCATTCGCTCCCCGATAAGGAGTGGTTTTAATAACATAACTGCTGAAACAATTCAAGTAGATAGAATGGACCATTTCAAGAGAAAGTAAATTCCCATCATTAGCAATGTCCAGGCAAAGCTTAGAAAAAACATTTTAAGAGATTCTCTAATAATAACAACAGAAGTAAGCAATAATAACAAAAGTAGTAGAAGCAGTATCCTTTGAGCTACTGTGCCAGGCTGTATTAGCAGAGGTGGAATGCCTAGTACAATATGGTGAGAGGCCTGCTCTGCTCTGCCCTGAGTAGGCCATGCCCCAGGCTTTTTGTTTTTCAGCAGGTGGTGGCCCTATATTTGGAGGCAGGGGTCAGAGTACTGCAGATCAAGAGATCTGAAGGAACCAAAGATATTTGCAATGATGTGAATTATCTAATTTAATCTTTGTAATGTAAGTGCAAGGTGAATATTATAAATAATTCAAGTAAGGTTCAGACACTAGCTTATTAAATTACTATTATTGAAGGAAGGTGAGGCAAAAATTATAATTCACAATTGGAAAAAATGAAGTTTTGTTGTTTTGGGAAGGGACAGCTTTCTTTAAAACTCTTAGAAATGTATACTTTTAGGTATATGGCTGTCATATATAAATATTCTTACCATGTTTTTTTTTCTAATGAGATCTTTTATTAGCAGTTGTAGGTTTACAAAGAAATCATGCAGAAAGTAGAATTTCCATATAACCCCTACCACATACATACACACGCAGTTTTTCCTATCATTGACATTTTGCATGACTATGGTACCTTTGTTATAGTTGATGAAACAATATTATTATAATTATAATATTAACTATAGTCCATAGTTTACATTAGGGTTCAGTCCTTGTGTTATACATTTCTATGGATTTTAAAAAATTCTGGTTACATATATACACCCTAAAATTTCCCATTTTATCTACTTTCAGGTCTACGATTCAGTGGTGTTAATTACTTTAGTAATGTTGTACACCATCTCTACCATCCATTACCAAAACTTTTCTATCACTCTAAAACAGCAACGCCATACCAATTAAGCATTAACTCCCCATTCCCCAACCTCACCTGGCCCCTGGAAACCCATAGTTTCTGACTCTCAATTTACATATTCTAATTATTTCATATAAGTGAGATCATACAATTGAATACTTATCTTCCCTGTTCCCTTTATGTTGATGAACAGACTAGAAATAATAAAACAGATCAGGTTTCCTACTTTGAAAAAATTTAATATCTCAGCTTCTTGATTTTAGAATGAACTGGTCCTAAAGAAGAAGGTATTGCATTTATTTTACTGCTGCAGAGGAAGCTTCTATCTTCATTTAAGAGTGGCTCATCCCTTAGTAGTTTCAGCAAGTCCAGGTACACGGACTGCCTGCTTTACAGGTGCAACTTAGTACAGGCAGAGCAGGGTAGAGATTGGGATGATGTCATCCAGAGGGTTGCCTGCCAAGCTTGTGCCCTCTTAGGGAGGCTTATGGGGTCCAGGGCCAGGGCTGCAGGGAAGAAAGGGTTGGGTGGGCTCTGGAGGACTGTTTTAACATTAATCAATTCATTAAAGCTAGATATATGTAAATAAAAACCTCCTTTATTAATTTCCGCTAATACATATTATTGCCACAGAGACCAAGACACTAAAATCTGCATAGGGAGTAGTTGGGAAGACTGACCTTTAATCAGAATGATGGTAGGTGGCAGGAGCATCAGAAAAAGTCACTTTGACACTGGAGAAGCAATGCCACATTCTTTCTTTTTTGCCCCCATTCTCTGGCTGCCGTGCCTACTCAGCGCATCATGGACCATCGTCAGATTTATCATAGCACAGCTGATAACTACCTACTTGTGCTGATGCAGCTCTGTTCTCTCGAGGCTACCGTTGGGTCATTCTGTTTGTAATTTGGGTTTTACTAAACTCTTCAGCCATGCTGCGACAGATTTTTTTTTTTTTTAACAAATCATATTTTTGGTACATATTTATAAAGCATAAATCCATCCAAAATGTACAGTCAGTGGTATTATGTGTAATCACATATTTGTGGTTTATCACTTCAGTCATTCTTAGGGTACTTTCATTATCCGAACAATAAAATAATAAACAAAAAACAATCAAAACTAATCACCTCTCAATCTCTCTGTGGTTCCCCTGCCGTACATAGCTGCTATTTTTTTTCCTTTTCTCTAGTATATTTGTATTTATATTTTGTAATAAGTCTTATATATGCAATATCACCCATATTTGTGTTTTACATGAGGTTTTACAGTTCCATGTTATAGTTTTTAGCTTTCTTTCTTATAATATACATGACCTTAGACTTTCCCTTTCAACCACTGTCAAACCCATACAATAGCACTGCTAGTTACAAATACCATGATGCTTTAACTATTTCTATTTATTTCCAAAGTTTTATGAACAACCTTTTTTACCAATTCTGCACAGATTAACCCTTAACTTTCCATTCTCTAGCCTCCTTCTATTTTCTGGTGACCTATATTCTAATTATTAACTCCATAGTTTACACAATATATTTAGTTCATAATAGTGCAGTCATACAGTATTTGTCCTTTTGTGTCTGGCTTGCTTCATTCAACATAATGTCCTCCAGGTTCATCCATGTTGACATATACTTCACAACTTCATTTCTTCTTAATGCTGCATAATATTCCATCATGTATATACACCACAGTTTGTTTATCCTTTCGTCAGTTTGGAGGACACCTGGGTTGTTCCAGCTTTGACAATCGTGAATAACGTCGCTATGAACATCGGTGTGCAGATGTCTATTTATGTCTCTGCTCTCAGTTCTTCTGGGTATATACCCAGTAGTGGTATTGCTGGGTCACATGACAAGTCTATATTCAACTTCCTTAGGAACTGCCAAAAAGTCCTCCACAGTGGCTCTACCATTCTACATTCCCACCAACAATGAATTGCCACAGATATTTGACTGCTTTTTTCCATAAATGCATTTTCAAGATCAACAACCTCAAATTTGTTTGTTTTTGTAGGGGGCAGCTTTATTTAAAACACTATTCAGCAAATCTGTTTTTTTTTTTCCCCTAAAATTAAATTTTGTCAAACTTTTTGTTCTATTAAGATTATACATTTTCATTGTGGAAAAATAGATATGAGTAAAAAAATACATATCTTTCTCCCTGTAATCTCATAACCTAAAGAAAATCTTTCTAAACATTTAGATCCATGTTCTCCTGGGTTTTGTTCTATCCATTAGGTATACCAAAGATAGGATTATGCACTATATACTGTATGTAACTGTTTTTGTGGGGAGGGGCGCGAGGGGGGAGGTACCGAGAATTGAACCCAGGACCTTGTACATGGAAAGCAGGCACTCAACCACTGAGCTACATATGCTCCCCAATGAGAGTTGGTTTTTTTTCCTTTGTTTTGTTTTTAGGAGGTATCGGGCATTAAACCTGGGACCTTGTCCTTGGGAAGCAGGCACTCAACCACTTGAGCTATATCCACTCCCCTGTAACCTGTTTTATTTCTTATTTAGAAAATGTGATTTATTTTTAAGAACCATCAAGCCACTTAATTTTCCCTTGCTTTTTATCTTCTGAGATTATTTAATAGAAAACTAGGAACCCCACTAATATTGTCTTTGTGTTGTTTAGTTTTCTGGCTGAAAAAATTTAAGGCCTCATATCCTATAAATCATTTGCACTTTGTGCTTCCCTTGGAAGGCTTTGAAAATAGTTTCCTTAAATAGCTGCATTTTATTAAGTATTATTCTTAGGAGACACCTTTTTATTGACCATTTTTTCAACAGTCTTGAGTAAATATTATAGCAACACTTTTATTTTTATTGATTCTATGATATTTTTATTAAATCAACCAACTTCTTTAATTAGCTCTTCAAAAATTTTCTGGCCCTTAATGGAGCTCTTTCAGAAAGCGACCATTAAGCTGTAGACAGTAATATAAATTGCTGCTCACACTGTTGTCTTCTCCAGCATTTAGTGGAATTTAATCATCATCCCCTGAAAGACAAGTACTCTTTTTTTTTTTTAATATATTTTTTATTTATTTTTAAAACATACTTAGATTACATAAACTGCTACATAAAAACATATAAGGGATTCTCATATGCCCCACTCCCCACACCTCCCACTCTTCCCCATATTAACGACTTCTTTCATTAGTGTGGTACATTCATTGCAATTGATGAACACATTTTGGAGCAGTGCCACTAAGCATAGATTTATATGTTTATATGGTAGTTTACTCTCTCTCCCACTCAATTCTGTAGGTTATGGCAGGATATATAATGACCTGTATCTGTCCTTGCAGTGTCATTCAGGTCAATTCCAAGTCCTGAAAATACCCCCATATTACCCCTCTTTTTCTCTCTCCCTGACTTCAGCACCTCTGGTTTATATTAGGGTTCACTCCTTGTGTTGTACAGTTCTATGGTTTTTTTTTTTTTTAATATTTGTTCTGGTAACATATTGTGGTGGTTTGAAGCAGTACATATCCTAGGAAAACATGCTCTTAAATTTAACCCATTCCTGTGGGTGTGAATCCATTGTAAGTAGGACTCTTTATTAATTTCAGTTAAGGTGTGGCCCACCCCAATCAGGATGGGCCTTACTCCTATTACTAGAGTTTTTATAAGGTGAGTGAAATTCTGACGGAGAAAATGTCTCGGCAAGTCAGATGACCAAATGGAACCCGGAACCCGTAAGAGAAGGAAGAGACTAGGAGATGCTGCCATGTGCCTTGCTGTGACAGAGGAACCAAGGCTCACTGGCAGCCAGCCCTAGAACACCACCGTCTTTGGGGAGAAAGCATTGCCTTGATGATACCTTGATTTAAACATTTTCCTGTCCTTAAAACCGTGAGTGAATAAATTCCCATTGTTTAAGCCAACCCATTGCACAGTTTTTGCTTGAGCAGCCTAGGAAACTAGAACATATATGTATAACCTAAAATTTCCCATTTTAGCCACTTTCAAGTATACAATTCAGTGGTATTCATTACAGTCACAATATTGTGCTACTGTCAGCACCATTCATTACCAAAATTTTGAAATTACATTTTAAGCTTGAAATGGGCAGACTAGGGAAGTAAGTACTAGCTTTAAAAAGTCTATTTTAGAGCATTCTTATATGGTGTTAAAGCACATGTCAGAGTATGCTATAATTATTGGCTTTTCTGTTCATCTACCCCAGTATATTATAAGCACCTTGAAGGCATTTTTTAAATTTTACATAGTAGATGCTTGTAGCAGTTTGATATTATTGATGAGTTCCAAAAAGAAATATTGGATTATGTTTGTAAACTGGTCTTTTTGTCTGGGTTTATTAGAGTGTATTGGATTCAGAGGTTTTACTTTCACTTTGTTAAATAATGATGAAGGCTTTGATTGGGTCACGTCAGTAGGGCATTGAGTCCCCGCCCCTTGGTGGGTGGGGACTCAACAGATAAAAGACATGGCAAAGGACAGAGTTGGAGTTTTTGATGTTGGAGTTCTGATGCTGAGTTTTAATGCTGGAGCCCGGGGAAGTAAGCACACAGAGGAGCTAGGGCGTGAGGAAGGAGAGAAGGCCCAGAAAAAGAGACAGAGCCGTTTGCCTAATAGTCTACAGATGGCCTTGTGGAGAAAAGCAAAGCCTGAGCCCGGAGAGAGACAAGCCCCGGGAAGAGAGGAACCCAGGAAGCCTGAACCCTGGCAGATGTTGGCAGCCATCTTGCTCCAACACGTGGCAATAGACTTTGATGAGGGAAGTAACTTACGCTTTATGGCCTTGTAACTGTAAGCTTCTACCCCATATAAATATCTTTTATAAAAACCAACCAATTTCTCGTATTTTGTATCAGCACCCCTTTGGCTGACTAATACAATGTTCAATGTTTGTTGAAAGAATAGATAAAAGCTTCAAAATCTAGTTATTTGCATTATGTACTCTACTAACATGCTGATCACAGATAATATTTATTCCAGATGTGAAAGTAAATTCTAGCCACATTGCTTAGCTTTGTGTATTTACTCAGTACAGATGGGGGCTGTGTGTATGATGAGAGGAATATTGGATGATCAGGAGTTCGAAAGTAATCTGCAACTTTAAAAGTTCCTAGTTAATTGATTGAGACCTTGAACGTTTTATTTCTGTGAGTTCTCTGAGAGCAGAAGCTGTGGTTCATAACTCTTGATATCAGAAGTGGCCAGCTCTCAGTATTTCTTCAGTAAATGATGAATGAATGTGTTAGTTATGCTTGTGATTTATACTCTGGGAACTTCTCTATTATTTACCGCTTATGTGCATCAAAGGTGATCCTTGCCCAGTTTAAATGTTTGTTTGTGCTGGAAACTATAATAAGTGGTTAGGTACCAGGTGATATCCATACATTATCTCCAATAACTGCAATGACTTTGCCTGGTATTTTCATTCCCAAAAAGGAGATGAGAAAACTGAGGCTCGGAGAGGATAAGTTACACACAGTTAGTAAAAGGCAGAGCCAGGACCCAGGCCTGGCATGCTGTGCCGAGTCTGTACTTTTTACCTCCTCCCATGGTGGTTAAGGACCTAGGCTCTGTGGATTTACAGGTTATTTGTGAATTGTACTTGATACCAGTAAAGCTGGATGTAGGAAATGGGGCTTTGTGGGGCACATTGTAGTACAGCCCGGAATGCATCTTTATAATCCTTGAGTACTTCAGTTCTTCAGGTACTGGGAAGCCCTGAATTCAGGTGTTTTCCCAGGAATGTTTCCAGCTGCACTGGAGTTCCGACGTAATGAAGGCAGGACACTGGAGGAGGACAACCAAGTGAGAAAGAAGCAGTTGTAGGATGAGGGATCAGGACTGAGTTGTTTGAGTTTTAATTGTGAAATATTGTAAATAGACAAGAATAAGGATTGGTATAATGACATCCATGTACCCCACACCAAACAAATCAGATGTTGATACTATGTTTGTTTCAGATCTCATTTTTAAAAAATGAAATGTTATAGATATAATTGAGTCTGATTACATATTATATGATTATAATAGTATATATATATAACCCATTTTGTATTAGAGTTTTATTCGTGTTGATAAATACAGTTCTAGTGCATTCATTTTTAACAGCTATGTAGTAATGTTTTAGTAGTATGAATACACTTCAATTTATTTATTCTCCAGCTGATGAAAATTTAGATTGTTTCCAGTTTTTTTTTACTGTTAGACAGTACTGCAGTAAACATTCGTTCTCTTGCATTTTTGTGCATATGCTTTAGTTTCCCTGTGGTATGTGCTTAGAAGAGGAATGGCTGTGTATGTGCATGTTCGGTTATACTACATCTTGTCAGACAGCGTTCTCAAGTAGGGTACTAGTTTGTAGTCCCACCACAGTGCATGAGGGTGGCGGAAAGATGTTAAGTAGGAAGAAGAAAAGAATATGGAAGGGCACGAAGGAGCCCGACAGGAAAACTTAAATATTTAAAGAGAATCAGGAGTTTATCAATAGAGTAAAGAGAATCTCTTGTAGGAAAAATGCTGTCAATATTAGCTCTTAATTTTCCTTCTTTTAGATTAAAAAAAAGAGTTTTTATTGAAGAAAAAAAATAAAAGCAGAATGAATTTTTGAGTGTAAACAAGACTTATGCCAAGTATGCTGAAAATTTTGCCTTATCACACTTTGCATGCTTCTGAATCTGTTGAATGATCCGTTATTTACCAGGATACCACATGAGAACAAGCAAATGAATGACTTCTTTATTTTGCTGGGGCAGGTGAAATTTGAATAATGTATCTTGAAGGGAGGTAAACATATCAGCCCTACCATTTTTTAAAAAGCTATAATAATTTTCTTATGTTGCATATTTTCATTTAGGAGTTGAACTTAGACTTGGGTCTTCCAAAAGACTGCTCATTCTGGTTATAGGAAACACTATGCACACAAGGAAAACAGTCCTGTTCATATTTCTCTATTAATTACCTCCTAACCTGATCATTCGTCAGGGCTGTTAGCAGGAAATAAAAGTGTTCTGCCATGCTCTTATTTTTTAGCTCTTTCTTGCTCTCTTGTAACATTACTTAGAAAGATATAATGGTACAGAAGCTTGCAACAAGGAGGAGGGGGAAAGAGGAGAAAGGCAGAAAGCACAGCACAGGTTTCAAAGCGTTGTTATCTGAACTCTTTACAAAGCTGGGCCATAGGCTGGTTTTGGTTAGCACAGATCATGTGTTTCATTTGGCACAAATGACTGCTTGATGATAATGCATACCAGTGCATCATTAATTGGAGCCCATTCTTATTATTACATTTAGTGAGCTTGTTTTCAAGGGAACTGGATTGCTTATTGCAGGGCCTTCAGCATACCCTAAGGTGGTATGGAAACATTTGAAATCTTTTGACTTATTGGAGCCATAATCAGGTGACCGTACACAAAAGCCTTTGCAAATATTGTTCCCTCCATGTGGAGCATTCTTCTAGTCTTCTGTGAGTTAATCCTATTTGCCTTTGGTGGTTCTTAGACATTTTCTTCCTCAGGACCCTTTTATACTCTTAAAAATTATTGAGGACCCAAAGAACTTTTGTTTACGTGGGTTATTTCTATCAATATTCACCATATTAGAAATTAAAACTGAGAAACTTAAAAATTTTTATTAATTCATTTAATTTTTTAATTTTTAAATTTTTTTAAAAAAATTCATTTTAAACAATAAATCCCATTGCTTTGTTAACATAAATAAATAATATATTTTTATATTTTGTTTTGGAAAACATGGGTAGAAGTGTGACGTTGTTTTACATTTTGCAAGTCTTTTTAGTGTTTGGCAGATAGATTCTCCTATGTGCTTTCTCTCTGTTGTGATATGTACATAGGTACATCATGTAGCATTTGGAAAACTCCATTCTATACTCCTGAAAGAATGAGAGTTTGGAAAAGACAAATAACATCTTGGTATTCTTATGAAAATGGTTTTGAACTCACAGGCCCCCTGAAGGGGTCTGGGGGATTCCCCAGGGATCCTGGATCACACTTTTGAAAACCATGCCTTACATCTCAGTTCTGTTGTCACTTCTCCAGCAAAACCTTTCCTGACCTACTTTACTAGGTCAAATATTTCTATTTATGCCCTGTTTTAGTTTCCCAACCTATGAAAACAAATACCATAAAATGGGTTGTCTTAATAACAGGACTTTGTTAGCTCACGGTTTTAGAGGCTAGAAGGCTTGGTTCTTCCCAGGGTCGGTGTCTTCTGGCTGCCTGGCATTCCCTGGGGTTCCTTAGCTATTCTGTCATATGGCAACGCACATGGCAATGTCTTCTTTCTCCTCTGGATTCTATTGACAACTGGTTTCTGGCTGCTCCCCATGGCTTCTCTTCTGTTTCAGTTTAGCCACACCTTAACTAATAGCATCGTCTTTTTTTTTTTTAATTTATTTTTCCTCCCCCCTGTTGTTTGCATTCGCTATCTGCTCTGTGTCTGTTCGTTGCGTGCTCTCTGTCTCCTCGTCTTTTTTGTTGTTGTTATTTATTTCTCCCCACTCCAACATTGTTTACTGTGTCTATTCATCTTCCTTGTTTCTTTTAGGAGGCACCAGGAACCGAACCCAGGACCTCTGATGTGGGAGGGAGGCGCCTAATTGCTTGAGCCACCTCTGTTCCCTGCTTGTTGTATCTCTTGTTGTGTCTCCTCATTGTCTCCTCAGTTGTGTCATCTTGTTGCATCATCTTGTTGCATCAGCTAACCGCGCCAAAACTATCTTGCTCATCTTCTTTAGGAGGCACTGGGAACCAAACCTGGGACCTCCCACGTAGAAGGCAGGTGCTCAACAGCCTGAGCCACATCCGCTTCCTGTAATAGCATCTTTAAAGGTCCTATTTACAAATGGGTTCACACTCACAGGAACAAGGCCTGGGATCTGAATATGCCTTTTGTGGGGATCATGATTTAATCCCCAACTTGCCCCAATAGTGCTATGTACCTCTTATTTTATAGTATTTATTAATTTTTTAAAGTTTGTCTACCATCAGGCTCCTTGAGATTAGGGACTGTGTATGTATGGATTTTGTTCACAAGTATATCTGTGGCTCTTAGCATGCTTGCCCTATACTGGACATTCAGTAAATAAATGAGTGAATGCATTGAAATAAGCAGACTTCTTGAATTCATTTCGATACTAAGTTTCCCTAAAAATGTAAGGCCTTCTCTGAGCTGTATACTTGGGTACTATACTCACAGCATATATTCCTTTTTTTTTAAGACTGGTTATTTCTAAGAATACCAGAGCTATTACTCCCTGGATTTGTACAGCGTCCAGCTAATACTCTGTTTGTATCATCATTGCACTGCATTGTAATTCTTTGTTTACTTGCCAATCTTCCCCACTAGATTTTCAGTTTATTGATGATAGGGACTGTGATTTGTTTATCTTTTTCAATCCCCTTCTCCATGCCCCTCTCAGGGTCTTGGCATTTAATAGGTACTAGAAAAAAATTGTCCACCACATCTGATTTGAAAAGATATATACTATACTTGCAAGTAAATGTAAAACATTTGGACCCAAGTTAAGTCATGTTTCAAATGCATGGATTACTTACAGGTTATTTATTATTGACTTGTTTTGCACATCATTCTTTCTTGTAGGATACTCTATAGGTAGTTTGATTACCAAGAAAGAATCTCGGTTATCTGTTGGTTTGTTTTTTTTTTTAAACATTTGTCATGCATGGACACCATTGTTTCAGCAGACAATTGAGTTATGTACATGTGCTGAGTACTGAATGTACGCTAGGGATTTGGCCGTGAGTAAGACACACTCATTCTCTACTCTCAAGGACCTGTGGTCTCTCAATCTAGTTCAGGACTGCAAGCTTTCTGTAAAGGGCCAGATAGTAAATATTTTAGGCTTTTGCTGGTCTCTGTCACAACTACTCTACTCTGCCTTTGTGGCCCCAAAGTAACTATAGACACTAGGTAAACGAATGAATGTGGCTGTGTTCTAATAAAACTTAGTTCATCAAAACAGGCAGTGGACCAGATTTGCCTGTGGGTTGTAGTTTGCCGACTCCTGGTCTAGTTGATTTGTTTCTTGGTCTCCATCTCTGTCTCAACAGCAGTTTTCATCAAGAGTATTACAGATTTGTTTACTATGACCAGCTAAAGTGAGATTGTAGAAGAACTTAATGTCACACAAATGACTAAAGTTAACTCTTGTTTTTTCTTTCACTCTTTTATCCAGGACATTTTATTTCCTTACATTAAAGAAAATGTCAAAGAATATCTGCATACACATTGGGAAGAAGAGGAGTGCCAGCAGGACGTCAATCTTTTGAGGAAACAGGTTGGAACCTCTTCCATTGCTTCCACAGTCCCAAGTATCTTAGAATTAAGGATGGGTAGAGACTTGGGCCTGTGATGCTCTGAGCATGTTCTAAAATAAGTGCCATGGATTCACAGGGGATGGGAGTTGCTGCAACTTCCTGCTTAGGAATTTACAGCCCATAATTAAATGGCCAGATTACAGCAGTTAGTTATCTCTAGAATTATCTCTTTCAAGAGGCTATTTAGACTGCAGAAGAATATCCTGTATATATAAAATGAAGCCCTTTCTGGATGGACTGCCAAAAGTTATGTGCAGTTTCATCTGATTTTTCATTAGTATCTCAAAATGACAGCACCTCTCACTTCCTCATTCCCCACTCCCTCATGCCTCATGGTGTGAGCCCCTGCTGCCCCTCCTGCACCCAGTGCTTCTAGGTCCTCACACTCATATTTGTCTGTGGGCCCCTCACTCCAGCTCACCCCCAGCTCACCCTTCATATTCATCTTGGTCTCATATGCTCTGTTCTGCACTGTTCTCCCTTTTGTCTTGAGTCTGTTTTCTCCTTCCATGCTGTGTGCTGTGGAACTTCTGTTATTTTTCTTAGGAAAATTGCTTCAAGGGGGAGAGATCTTACATGGTATACAAGGCTAACTCATTGACAGTTATTTTCTAGTTAAATTTTTACAACAGACATTATGAAATGTTCTGTAAAATTTTTTTTATATTAGGAGTTAGAATTGGAAATATAGGTACATCCTTAGGGCATGGGGTATTTGGGTTTGTTGAATTTTCTGAATAACTCAAGTTTGATCTAAAACACTTCCCTCCTTTACCTGTTTTGTTGTGTCAACCTTTGTTTATATAAACCATCACGTCTTTAGGGATTGGACTTTTGCTATGCTACAGGTCATAGATTTTAGGATATTTGCAAGTTGTGGGAAATTGTAAGAGACTGAATTTGAACCAATCCCAGATATTACTTCATTAGCTTCTTTTCATTGCATTCCAGGCATAAACTCATTTTATTGAGCTCTTCTTTGTTTGCTCCTCAGTTATAGTGCAGAGAAAATGATCAGATTTAATTGAAGTTTTGGTTTGTTGATTATAGTAAGTAAATCAGCAAATGAGTTCTTACTCTATCGTTATATCATTATATGTTCTCTCTCACATACCCCTTGCCTCGAGATTTAATTTCAGCTTTAGCAATCTAGGAATGGTAACATAAATTTATTAATTATAATTCAGTTTCTTTTAGGAATTATTTATCCCAGCCCAAGGGATATGATATTTTAAGTTGCAACAGTGCTAGGGCTAATAAAAAGAAAGTTGATCTGCCTGATTTTTCATTTTACATGGTCTTTTTTTTTTTTTTAATAAGCAAAAAGTAAACTTCATGTTCTTTATGACTTAAAGGCTGAAGAGGATTCCCACCTGGATGGAGCTGTTCTGATCCCTGCAGCATCTGGGAATGGAGAAGATGACCTGGAACAGATGATCCAAGCTGTGGTCGATAATGTGTGCTGGCAGATGTCTATGGACCGAAAGACTACGGCTCTGAAGCAGCTGCAGGGCCACATGTGGAGGGTGGCATTCACAGCTGGGCGCATGAAAACAGAGTAGGTAGATGCTCAAGTGACTTGACATTTCACCAGCTCCAAATCCAAATATGTTTTTCATTAGTCCTCTTTCTCCACTGTAAATCACACCATTTGTAAACTAGATAAAATTGACATTCTTTTTATTCTAACAAGTGAATTTCATTTAGTTTTTTCAAAGCTGGGCTTGGGCTAAGGCATTCAACCCAGGTAAATTCCCCAGACCTGCATGTCTGATTTGTGGGATGGTTGAAGGACTTTTAATCCTCGTTTAAAATAGCTTCCGAGAAAATTCCTTGAACTAAGTCATAATTGATCCTTAGCATGTATGTTACAGTACTGTTGGACTGCTTCATAGGACCTGCTTCCTGCTCTGTTAGAGAAATAGGAATGCTATGAAATTATGTACCCCGTCACCTTGGGGTTACTCTGAGTGTCTGCAGTGCTACTCTGTTCTGTGCTCTTGTGAGCAACTTCCACAGCCCCTCTGGGTTGTGCAGTTCCTGATAACACTCCTACCTAAGGAGACTCCTGAGTCTTGTGTTGCTGAAAAATTCTCAAGAAGACACTGTCATTACAGATTTTAGTCTGGTGCCTGATATAAACGCTAAGATCCTAGATCATTTTGAGTTGCCTCTATTTCATTTGTCTCTCTGTCAAATTAGATGTTATTCCTTTATATACTTTACAAGGAGCTTCCACCTTTTAGAGAATGCATTGGAATTTCAGGACAGTAATGATCTGGGAATATCATTTATTCACCCTGTAGAACACTCAAAAGATTAGAGTCAGGGGATTGTTCCCAGTAGTTACTTCTCTTGATCTTTGTTCCTTATTTGTAATACCAGGGGTTTGGAATAAATTACTTTAGACTTCTAAGCCCACTTTGAGCAATAACAATCTGTGCAAATTCATTGTGGAGAAATCCTGTCTCCTTAAGTGCAAAGGAACACAATTTAAATTATATGTGCTAGAAGCGGCTGTGGCTCAATCAGTGGGGCTCCCGTTTACCATATGGGGGGCCCCGGGTTCGGTTCCCGGGGCCTCCTGGTGGAGGCAGGCCTGCCCGCGCGGCGCGGTTGGCTGACCCGGCGAGCACAAGCAGCAAGGGGGGGATAAATGAATAAATAAATAAAATCTTTAAAAAAATAAATAAATAAATTATATGTGCTTGCTGATCTCTTTCCTTCAATTAGTACATAATTTAAATTATATGAACTTATTGATCTCTTTCCTTCAATTAGTGCAAAGAAGGCTACATGTGTTGTTTTATCCTTATTCAGAATGTCTATTATCTATTAACTCAATGAGAGTGAAGTTGATTAAATTTAATTGAGAGCTGGAATCCCAAGGCATTCAAAGTAGTTCAATTGTACAAGCAGAAAAATTCAAAATAAGATCTGAAGCTTGGGATTTTATGTTGGAATACTTAATCAATAGGATTGGGATTCTCTAGGGGACTCTCCTAAAAATATATAAATCCAAAGTTTCTTGACCTGTTTTGTTTTAACTTTGGCAACAATCATAAAGATCATTGTATCATTTATTAGTTTCAGTAGTGCGTATGTATGGAAATAAATACATGTTCAGAATAGTCCAGATAATATTGTAGAATTAAGAATTACTTCCTATAGATAAAGCATATTACTTTACAAAAAGTACTCAAGCGGTATTTATTTAAAAAAAAAAAAAAAAAAAAGCCCTTAACATTTATATAGTACTTACTATATGCCAGGCACAGTTGTAAGGGCTTTCAATATATTAACTCATTTAGTCCTCTTAATGACCCTGTGAGGTACTGTAACCATTCCCAGTTGTAAACTGGGGGAAAGTGAGGTTAAGTCATTGTCCCAGGGTCACATAGTTCAGTCTCACCCAAGATGAAAGTTGGTTTCACTTTACAAAAAAGAATGAAAGAAGCATAACTTCATTGAAAACCACAATCTCAATATCCACTTTTGTGTAGGTATATCCCATTAATGTGGATCAAAGTGATCTCAGCTGTCAGGATACAAATATTAAATAAATATGCTTTCTATAATTTACCAAATGCATGCTTACCACAGAAGACCAGAGCAGTGGGTCTTAAAGGGAGAACTGAGTGTTACTTATATGTAATGCTGATTAACAATTGCTTGGGGTCTGATTTACTATTGAGTGTGATCCTTCTATGTAAATTTATTTAATTAAGTTCTTAGCCTAGATTTGTGTGTTGTAAACGTTTCTACATTTGGTAGTTTTCACTAAAGGAGAGAGAACTGCATTGTCACTTGAACTGGAAATTAGGACTCTGAAGGTGGTGAGAAGAGAAGCATTATATTAGGTGCTGACATCCACTGCTTAGGAACTCCTTGAACATTTAGTCAGAACATAAGAATGTTCCTGCCCAACCTACATTTATGAACATAAATGTAAAAGTTTTTGAAGTGAGTGAAAACATTGCACATTGCCCTCTGCTTTTTTTATTTAATGTGATATCATGTATAATTTCCCATATATCTGTGTACTCTCAGCCCTTACTTTGTTGACTGTATAATATTGATATTTTTCTTTTTTTGATATTGTTGCCTTTTAAAAAATAACGTTTGGGGAAGCGGCTGTGGCTCAATCAGTAGGGCTCCCGTTTACCATATGGGAGGCCCCGGGTTCGGTTTCCAGGGCCTCCTGGTGAAGGCAAGCCCGCCCGCACGGCGTGGTTGGCTGACCCAGAGAGCACAAGCAGCAAGGGGGGGATAAATGAATAAATAAATAAAATCTTAAAAAAAAAAAAAAAATAATGTTTGGTTTCTTTAGATATTAAAATGGATAGGAAGAATCTCAAGCATGTATAGAAATTGATATTATTTAGAAACTTGAGTCACCCAGATTTTTATACTCTGACACTAAGGCTTTTGACTCTCAAAACTTCTGATTTAATAGAAGACCTCATAGACATAAACATATTTTCCAGTTAGACTTTTAAAATGACTGGTTCCACATCCCAGGTTCCTGTGCTTCTCTTTTCACTCGTCTCAGCTGTTATTTCCACTATAGAATATAGAAGACATAAATAAAGATTAAGTGCCAAGAATCAGAGAACTAGATATTGTTTACTGATTAGCTAACAGTGACTTGTTACATAATTTTTTTTCTGTATAGTAAAACTTTAGGTTTTCTTAAGTCTCAGGAAATATAACTCCGTTTTCGGGATAGTCAAAGTTTTATAGCTTTGAGCCCCCAAACTTTGTTTCTTTTAATCATTTTGGATGTACATCTTTCTAAAAGCACTTCTATACTTTCTTAAAGCATACTAGACATAATTTAACCTTTTGTGGTCATAAATTATATCAAAGATTATTTTTTAGTACATTATTATTGTTTGCTTTTTTGAGTTCTTTGGATTTTTATAAATCACTTTATTTCATCCCATTATCAGTGATCACTTTTTATTGTGTCTATCAAAACTATTCTCTCCACTTAAATTGTTGCTTCTAATCTGCTGTGATCCTGCAACTCCGGTAATAAGCTTATTAGAACTGCAGGAGTTTGCAGTCTCCTAGGAGTTGCTTCTCACAAAGCCCATTTGTGAACAAGAATAGAGGAACTTTTGGTATCTATTTTGACTGTTTTTCTTCTGGCTAGATGACATGTTTCTGCATTTGTAACTTGATGGTCTTCCCTCTAGGTTCTTTGAAGATGTAGTTCCAGCAGTAAAGAAATGGAGAGAGGCTGGAATGAAGGTGTATATCTATTCTTCAGGGAGTATAGAGGCACAGAAACTATTATTTGGGCATTCTACTGAGGGAGATATTCTTGAGGTAGGTCACTTGATTACTTTGCTTTTTGACACTATTAAAGGCATGAAATAATAAATGTTAAAAGAATGTACTACATTTATAAGCAAAATGACATTAAGATAATGGTATTTATATATGCCAAGTAAATTGTAAAGAGAAGTAGAAAAATGGGAATACATAATAGGGAAGGATGAAGTGATTTCTGGGCTACCAGTCTTTGGATGAGACATTCTCAAACTTTGTTGTGCATAATGCTCACCTGAGGAGCTTGTTAAACAGGCAGATCCCTGGGTCCCCGCTACCTAGAAAATCTAATTCAGCAGGTCTGGGAGTCTGCATTTAAATATCAACCCTAGATAGTTCTGATGAGGGTAGTACTACAACCAACTATTTTATATGTATATACAATACAGCTGAAAAGACATGGGCTGGTGTGTGAACCAGCTATCTTGCCAGTATTAGAAAATCATCTACCTAAAGAAAACTACTGAATGTTTCTTTTGGTTGTGTAAAATCAGGTAAGATGTAAAATAGGATGGTGGACATGCAACTGTCCTAAAACATCCACATGGACTTCCTGAAGGCAGCAGAGCACGAAGCGGGTTCATTTGTTTCTTTTTTTTTTTTTTTAACTTTATTTTGTACATTTAATAATTGAAAATATAAACAATTAAAAACTAAAAAGTAAACACAGATGAATAAATATATACATTTCTCAATTAAATGTAATGGATACATATAAATTGTTTTTTGAATCAAACATTATGTTATACAATATATTTGGTTCATAGTAATGCATTCATACAGTATTTGTCCTTTTGTGTCTGACTTGCTTCACTCAACATAATGTCCTCCAGGTTCATCCATGTTGCCCTATGCTTTACGACTTCATTTCTTCCTCATAGCTGCATGATATTCCATTGTGTGAATAGACCACAGTTTGTTTATCCATTCATCTGTTGTTGGACACCTGGGTTGTTTCCAACTTTTGGCAATGGTGAATAATGTTGCTATGAACATCGGTATGCAGATGTCTGTTTGTGTTACTGCTCTCAGTTCTTCTGGGTATATACCCAGTAGTGGTATTGCCAGGTCATGTGGCAAGTCTATATTCAACTTCTTTAGGAACTGCCAAACACTCCTCCATAGTGGCTGTACCATTCTGCATTCCCACCAACAGTGAAGAAGTGTTCCTATCTCTCCACATCCTCTCCAACACTTGTAGTTCTCTGTCTTTTTAATAGTGGCCATTTCTGATAGGTGTGAAATGATATCTCATTGTAGTTTTGATTTGCATTTCCCTAATCATGAGTGATGTTGAGCATTTCTTCATGTGTTTTTTTGCCATTTGTATTTCTTCTTTGGAGAAATGTCTATTCAAACCTTTCGCCCATTTTTTAATTGGCTCATTTGTCTTTTTATTGTTGAGTCGTAACATCTCTTTATATATCCTGGATATTAAACCCTTATCAGATATGTGATTTCCAAATATTTTTTCCCATTGAGTTGGCTGCCTTTTCACCCTTCTGACAAAGTCCTGTGAGGTGCAAAAGTGTTTAATTTTGAGGAGGTCCCATTTATCTAATTTTTCTTTTGTTGCATGTGCTTTGAGTGTAAGGTCCAAGAAACTACCACCTACTACAAGGTCTTGAAGATGTTACCCTACATTTTCTTCTAGTTTATGATCCTGGCTTTTATATTTAGATCTTTGATCCATTTTGAGTTGATTCTTGTATAGGGGGTGAGATAGGGGCCCTCTTCATTCTTTTGGTTATAGATATCCAGTTCTCCCAACACTATTTGTTGAAGAGACTGTTTTTTCCCATTAGCGTGGGCTTGGTAGGTTTGTCAAAAACCAGTTGACTTGTATAGGTGAGGGTATATTTCTGGGTTCTCAATTCTAACCCACTGATTGATGTGTCTATCTTTATGCCAGTACCATGCTGTTTTGACCACTGTAGCTTTGTAATATGTTTCAAGGTCAGGCAGTGAAATTCCTCCCACATTGCTCTTCTTTTTTAGAATACTTTTGGCTATTCGGGTGCACTTACCCTTCCAGATGAATTTGGTAATTGCCTTCTCTAATTCTGTAAAGTAAGCTGTTGGGATTTTGATTGGTATTGCACTGAATCTGTAAATCAGTTTGGGCAAGACTGACATCTTCACGATATTTATTCTTCCAATCCATGAACATGGAATGTCTTTCCATTTGTTTAGGTCTTTTAAAATTTCTTTTAGCATTGTTTTGTAGTTTTCTTCATATAGGTCCTATACTTCTTTGGTTAAATTAACTCCTAGGTATTTGAGTCTTTTTGTTGCTATTGAAAATGGAATTTTCCTCCTGATTTCCTCCTCAGGTTGTTCAGTACTAGTGTACAAAAACATTACTGATTTTTGCATGTTGATCTTGTGAACTGCCACTTTGTTGAACTCATTTATTAGTTCAAGTAGCTTTGTCGTGGATACTTCAGGATTTTCTAAATACAGGATCATTCCATCTGCAAACAGTGAGAGTTTTACTTCCTCTTTTCCTGTTTGGATGCCTTTAATTTTTTTATCTTGTCTAATTGCCCTAGCTAGAACTTCTAGTACAATGTTGAATAACAATGGTGACAGTGGGCATCCTTGTCTTGTTCCCGATCTTAGAGGGAAAGCGTTCAACCTTTCCCCATTGAGTATGATCTTGGCTGTGGGTTTTTCATATATGCCTTTTATCATATTGAAGAATTTTCCTTTTATTCCTATCTTTTGCAGTGTTTTTATCAAGAAAGAATGCTGGATTTTGTCGAATGCCTTTTCTGCATCTATTGAGATGATCATGTGATTTTTTTCATTCAATTTGTTAATGTGGTGTATTACATTGTTTGATTTTCTTATGTTGAACCAGCCTTGCATGCCAGGAATAAATCCCACTTGGTCGTGATGTATAAGTCTTTTGATATGCTGTTGGATTCGATTTGCAAGTATTTTGTTGAGAATTTTTGCATCTATGTTCATTAGAGAGATTGGTCTGTAATTTTCTTTTCTTGTGGAATCTTTATCTGGCTTTGGTATTAGGGTGATGTTGGCTTCATAAAATGTGTTGGGTTATTTTCCCCCCTTTTCAGTTTTTTGGAAGAGTTTAAACAGGATTGGTGTTAATTCTTTTTGAAATGCTTGGTAGAATTCACCTGTGAAGCCATCTGGTCCTGGACTTTTCTTTGCTGGGAGATTTTTGATGATGGATTCAATCTCTTTAGGAGTCTGTGAGTTACCACAGCTCTTTGATTTTTGGCTCAACCTGGATTGTTAGGATTGTCCTGCTAGTTGCTCAAAACAGGGCACTGGACCCAGTAATTGGTTGTAGAGTCGTTTCCTAGGGCCTTGGGCAGGGAGGCTATGGAGGCCAAGAAAAGCCTCTCTTATTTATATTTAATTTTCTTATGTGCACTTCCTTGGTCTGCCAGGAGATGGCGCTTGTTGGCAGCTCTCAATTTAGTGCCTGGTCGGAGTGTATTTGTTGTGACACAGACCAGATCAATGTGATAGAGCTTCCTGTCTGGGGGCTAAGAGCCTTGTAATTCAAACTTAATGAGACAGTTTTCCTGTCTTCTCTGGCAGCCCCCTCCCTTTTCCCAGCTAGGAAATATTTCCACTCCCCTCTGAATCCTCAACAATCAGTCCTTGTTAGTAGAGGAGGTTGGGAGGGTTGTATATCTTTAGCCCCTTGCAGGCTCCAAGGCAAACAATGGCGCAGCCCCACCCGGCTTGGAAGGGCTCTCCGGACAGCGCAGGTCAAACCTGCGAGTCAAAAGCAGGGTCAGTCCCAGGCTCTCTCTCCCCTCTCCTGTGGAGTCCTCAACAATTAGTTCAGGCTAGAAGAGAGGGAGGTTGTGAGGGTCGGATTTCTCCAGTCCTTCCTAGGCTCCCAGGGCAAACCACCATGTGGAAGTGTCCGTGGGTCTCAGCAGCACAAATTTGTGGGTCAGAACCTGAGTCAGCCTAAGGCTGTGTGTTCCTCTCTCTCCCCTTTCCGGCAGTGGAGCCCCCTTTGTCTGTAGTCACAGGCCCAGAGGCCCGAGAATTCTAAATTAGGAGTCATTAGTGGGGGAGGGTGCCGGCAGCAGGAGCTGCTGCTGGTTCCAACTCACGGTTCTGTCGTTGGGATTTCCCTCTTTTGTCCCTCTCTCTGGGTGGTGTGTAGCCTTCCCCTGGTGACCTAAACCCTAGAAGATCTTTTTCGGGGCTGTTTCAGCCTGTCCTCTAGCTATTTTTCTGGAGAAGAGATTCCCGTGTCTTACTAGTCCACCATCTTCCCGGAAGCTCCCATTTCCCATTTGTTTCTGCTCCTTTGGAGAGATACAGACTATTTCAGCAGAAGTAGTATTATTATATAAGAAAGCTGAATACATCATTAAACACAGTGATAAGTTAAAGACACCTATTACATTTCTTGTACATTAGGAAATACCCAACAGGCCCACCATCCCTGTGCTCCCTAGATGATGGTAAGGTGGTTAGTGGAAGAAAGGAATAAATTTAGGACTTTCAAAATAAATGCTAAGTGAATACAGGTTGAACTTAGTGACATACAATATGTAACTCTCAGCCAGCCACTTTTAAAAAAATAAATTTTGAGCCCCTACTGTGTGTAAAGAACACTTTGGCTTTGGAGATTGTCACATTCTATTTTTAGTACTTTTCTGCTTTTTATTTCTAAGTCAAATATTGAACCACTAATGAAACCCTGTAATCATTGGTGACTGTTCTTCTCTGAATGCCAAACTACTTCTTTTCTGTTCTCTCTGTTAATAAAGACAATAAGGTGACAGAAGACAGGACACAATGCATTCAGTTACCTACTGATTCTGATAGTAAAAACATTATTCTCCATTTACCCTGTAAGGCAAACTTGAAAGAGAAAGAATATATGCAAAACCAATCTTAACATTTTAAAAGTTAAAAAAAAATCACGATGTTGCAACTATCTTAACTTGTGCTTAAGTGATTGTTAGGCTTGCTTTTAGGTTGTGAAAAGTTTTGAAAACATTGAAAAGATCACACTATACTACTGATCCTAAATATAGACTTATTCTAATTATTGTTGGTTAAATTAGCAAATTATACATTTGACCCCAGTTATTTATAAGAGGGCAAGAGCATATACTGGCTCTTAAGTAGAATTTCAAAATGTTATTGGAAAAGAAAAGTTTCTTGAAATTAAAGTAATAGCTTATCAATGAGGCAGGTTAGAAGAAATCTGTTTATTCTGGGATCAAAAAGACAATGTTCAGAACCTTTCACTAGGACTGAAATCCAATTCAATAAGTAGTATGAGTGCAAAAAGTACTTATTAAGGACAGAAAGTGGGGCATGCATATTTTAAAAGATTTTGGATATGAAATTAATGCAATTGAAAACTAAAATTATATAATGATCTTATTATACATGTTGGGCTGGTAGTTTTCTTCTTCCAAATGCTTAGCTATAAAACTTACTTTTTATTTACTTAAAAAAATAGTTTTTTAATTTGAGAAATTGTAAGTTTACAGAAAAATCATGTAAAAATATAGCATTCCTATATTACCACCCTTCCCCATTTTTTAAGACTTTGCATTAGTGTGGTACCTTTGTTACAATTGATGAAAGAATATTATAATTGTAGTATTAACGATAATCCATAGTTTACATTAGGGTATATTTTTTTCCAATACCACTCTAACTGCTTGCATTAGTGTGGTACATGTTATAATTCATGAAAGAACATTTTTATAATTGTATTATTATGTATGAGTGCTGTTAATGATGTGCTGCCATTATCACCATTCATTTCCAAAACTTTCCAATCAACCTAAAATAGAGATTCTGTACAAATTAAGCATTAACTTCTCATTCCTTATCCCCAACCTAGTTCCTGGTAACCTATATTCTAGATTCTAACTTTTTGAGTTTGCTTATTCTAATCATTTCATATCAGTGAGCTCATTCAGTGTTTGTCCTTTCATCACTTAACATAATGTCCTCAAGGTTCATCCATGTTGTCACATGCATCAGGACTTCATTCCTTCTTAGAGCTAAATAATATTCCATCATATGTATATACCCATTTTGTTTATCCATTCATAAGTTGATGGACACTTGGATTGCTTCCATCTTTTGGCAGTTGTGAGCAATGCTCTATGAACATTGGTGTACAAATATCTGTTTGAGCCCCTGCTTTCAATTCTTCTGGGTATATACCTAGTAGGGGGATTACTGGATCATATGGCAATGCTATACTTGGCTTACCAAGGAACCGCCAGCTTAGCCTACCGAGGAACTGCCAACTGTCTTTCACAGTGGCTGCACCATTTTACATTCTCAACAACAATGAACAATGAATTCCTATTTCTCCACATCGTCTTCAACACTTGTAGTATTCTGTTTTTTTAAATAGTAGCTATTCTAGTGGGTATGAAGTGGTATCTCATCGTAGTTTAGATTCGCATTTCTCTAATAGATAAAAATGTTGAGCATCTTTTCATGTGCTTTTTAGCCATTTGTATATCTTCTTTGGAGAAATGTCTATTCAAGTCTTTGGCCCATTTTAAAATTAGGTTGTTTGTCTTTTAAATGTTGAGTTGTAGGATTTCTTTATATATTCTGGATATTAAACCCTTATCAGACATGTGATTTCCAAGTATTTTCTCCCATTGAGTAGGTTGTCTTTTCCACTTTTGTGTTAAAGTCCTTTGATGCACATTTTTAATTTTGAGAAGGTCCTATTTATCTATTTTTTCCATTGTTCCTTGTGCTTTGGGTGTAAAGTCTATGAAACCATTGCCTAACACAAGATCCTGAAGATGCTTCCCTGTATTTTCTTCTAAGAGTTTTATAGTCCTAGTTCTTATATTTAGGTCTTTGATCTATTTTGAGTTACATTTTGTATGTGGTATGAGATAAGGGTCCTCTTTTAGTCTTTTGCATATGGATATCCAATTCTCCCAGCACCATTTTTTGAACAGACTATTTTTTCCCATTTGTGTGGACTTGGTAGCCTTGTCAAAAAATCAACTGGCCATACATATGTGAGGTTGTATTTCTGAACTCTCAATATGATTCCATTGGTCAATATATATATATCCTTGTGCCAGTACTATGCTGTTTTTACCACTTTGCTTTGTAATATGTTTTCAAGTCAGGAAGAGTGAGTCCTCCAACTTCGTTCTTCTTTTTCAAGATGTTTTTGGCTGTTCAGGGCCCCTTACCCTTTCAAATAAATTTTATACTTGGCTTTTCCATTTCTGAGAAGTCAGCTGTTTGAATTTTGATTGAGATTGTGTTGAATCTGTAAATTTCTTTAGGTAGAATTGATATCTTGACAATGTTTAGTCTTCTAACCCATGAACATGAAATGTCCTTCCATTTATTTATTTAAGTCTCCTTTAATTTCTTGTTTTGCAGTTTTCTGTGTACTAGTCCTTTACATCTGTTTTAGTTTGCTAGGAGTTTTATAGTCCTGGTTCTTATATTTAGGTCTTTGACCCATTTTGAGTTAATTTTTGTATGTGGTAAGAGATAGTAGTCCTCCTCTATTCTTTTACATTTGGATATCCACTTCTCCCAGCACCATTTGTTGAAGAGACTATTCTTACCAACTGAGTGGACTTAGCAGCCTTGTAAAAATCAATTGCTCATAAATGTCTGGGTCTAGTTCTGAACTTACCATTCAATTCCAATTGTCTATATGTCTATCTTTGTGCCAGTACCATGCTGCTTTGACCACTGTAGCTTTGAAATAATCCTTTTTTTTTTTTTTTTTTTAATATGGAACACTTCACGAATTTGCATGTCATCCTTGCGCAGGGGCCATGCTAATCTTCTCTGTATCATTCCAATTTTGGTATACATGCTGCCGAAGCGAGCACTGTAATAATCTTTAAAGTAAGGAAGTGTGACTCCTCCAACTTTGTTCTTTTTCGAGATAGTTTTGGCTATTTGGGGCTCCTTACCCTTCCAAATAAATTTGATAAATGGTTTTTCCATTTCTGCAATTCTGCAATTTAGGCTGTTGGCATTTTGATCAGGATTTCATTGAATCTGTAAATCATTTTGGGTAGAATCGATA
The DNA here is from genome assembly GCA_026826555.1 of Tolypeutes matacus. Taxonomy (NCBI): domain Eukaryota; kingdom Metazoa; phylum Chordata; class Mammalia; order Cingulata; family Chlamyphoridae; genus Tolypeutes; species Tolypeutes matacus. The sequence continues at coordinate 1,886,057 of JAKSZT010053778.1, read as the reverse complement.
TAGCAATATTTAGTTTTCAAACCCATGAGCATGGGGTGTCCTTTCATTTATTTAGATCCTTGATTTCTTTTAGCAAAGTTTTGTGTTTTCCATGCAGAAGGCCATTATATCCTTAGTTAAATTTATTCCTAGATATTTCATTTTTTTAGTTGCTATTGTAAATGGATTTTTTTTCTTGCTTTCTTCCTCAAATTGTTTATACTACTGTATAGAAATACTACTGATTTTTTCGTGTTGATCTTATACCCTGCCCCTTTGCTCAATTCATGTATTAGCTCTAGCAGCTTTGTTGTGGGTTTTTCAGGATTTTCCATATAAAAAATAATGTCATCTGCAAATAATGCAAGTTTTACTTCTTCTGTTCCAACTTGTATGCCTTGTATTTCTTTTTCTTGCCTAACTGCTCTGGCTACAACTTCCAATACAGTGTAGAATAACAGTGGTGACAGTGGGCATCCTTGCTTATTCCACGTCTTAGAGGGGAAGTTTCCAGTCTTTTGCCATTTAAGTATGATGTTACCTGTGGGTTTTTCATATATGCCCTTAATCATATTGAGGAAAGTTCCTTCTATCCCTATTTTTCCAAGTGTTTTTATCGAGAAAGGATGCTGGATTTTGTCAAATGCCTTTTCTTACTCAATTGAGAGTCAGAAAAATGTTTTTTTCCCTCATTTTGTTAATGTGGTATATTACATTAATCAATTTTCTTGTGTTCAACCACCCTTGCATGCCTGGGAAAAAATCTTCTTGATCATGTTGTATAATTCTTTTAATGTGCTGTTGGATTTGATTTGTACGTATTTTGTTGAGGATTTTTATATCTGTAATCATATAAGAAATTAGTCTGTAATTTTATTTTCTTGTAGTATCTGTTTCTGGCTTTGGTATTAGGGTGATGTAGTCATAGAATGAGTTAGATAATATTGCCTCCTGTTCAATTTTTTTGGGAGAGTTTGAGCAAGATGGGTATTAATTCTTCATGGAATGATTGGTAGAATTCACCTGTGAAATCCTCTGGTCCTGGGCTTCTTTGTTGGGAGATTTCTGATGAATGAGTCAATCTCTTTACTTGTAATTGATTTGTTGAGATCTTATATTTCCTCTAGAGTCAGTGTAGGTTCGTGTGTTTCTAGGAATTCCATTTCATCTAGGTTGACTAATTTGTTGGTATACAGTTCTTCATAGTATCCTCTTTATGATAGTTTTATTTCTGGGTGGTCAGTAGTAATGTCCCCTCTCTCATTTTTTATTTGCATCTTCTCTTTTTCTTTTATTAGTTTAGCTACAGGTTTGCCAATTTTATTGATCTTTTCAAATAACCAACTTTTGGTTTTTTAATGCTCTGTATTTCTTTTATTCTTAATTTCATTTATTTCTGCTCTAATCTTTGTTTTTTCTTTCTTTCTGGTTGCTTGGGTTTGGCTTGCTTTTCTTTTTCTAGTTCTGCCAGCTATGCAGTTAGGTTTTAGATTTTAGCTCTTCTTTTTAATATATGCATTTTGAGCTATAAATTTCCCTCTCAGCATTGCCTTTGCTGCATCCCACAAGTTTTGATATGTTCTCATTTTCATTCGTTTCAAGATATTTGATTTCACTTGTAATTTCTTATTTGACCCATTGGTTAGTTAAGAGTTTTATTTAACTTTCTTTTATTTTTGCGTTTTCCAAGTTTCTGCCTGTTATTGATTTCCAGCTTTATTCCATTATGGTCAGAGAAGATGTTTTGTATATAATTTCCATCTTTTAGAATTTATTGGGACTTGTTTTGTGAATCAAAATTTGGTCTATCCTGGAGAAGTGCACTTGAGAAGCATGTATATCTTGCTGTTTTGGGGTGCAACGTTCTGTATATGTCTGTTAGGTCTAGTTCATTTTATCATATTCAAGTTCTCTGTTTCCTTATTGATCTTCTGTTTAGATGTTCTATCTATTGATGAGAGTGGTGTATTGAAGTCTCCAACTATTATTGTAGAGGTGTCTATTTCTCCCTTCAGTTTTGCCAGTGTTTGCCTCATGATTTGTGTGCACCATGGTTAGGTGTATACATATTTATGATTGTTATTTCTTCTTGGTGGATTGCCCCTTTAATTAATATAGTGTCCTTTTTTGTCTCTTGTAACAGCTTTTGACTTAAAGTCTATTTTGTCTGATAATAGTATAACTACTCCAGCTCTTTTTTTGGTTATTATTTGAATGGATTATCATTTTCCATTCTTTCACTTTCAATTTATTTTTGTTTTTGGATCGAAGGGGAGTTTTTTGTTTTCATTGAGGACTTTAACCTATTAACATCCCTTACTATATTACATGACGTAAGCATAGGCGGTACTTACTTCAGCTATTTTGTCCTTTGGTTTTTTTATCTTTTTTTTTTTTTTTTTTTTTACTTTTTCCTTTACTGCAACCTCCTTTTCCGTATAGTTGATCTTTTGTCATGTATCTGACTGGTTTCTTTCTCATTTTTGTTCTGTATATTTTTAAAATACTATCTTTGTGGTTACTCTAGGGGTTTGTATTATGCAACCTACATTTATAAGCTACTAATTTGAGAAGATGCCAGTTTAGCTTGGATATCCTACACGTTCTCTGCTCCCATATCCCCCTGTTGCCCCTCTTTATATTGTTTTTGTCCCACATTGCCTTTTTATATTTTGCCATGTCCATTAGCAGGAACTATGCCCTTTTCTTGTTCAATTGTATTCTGACTCAGAAATTAAAGAATAGAGTTGTGTATTGAGGGTACAGTAGTATTGGATTTTGCATTTACCCTTTTAGTTACTTTTACTGAAGATCTTAATTTTTTCACACTACTCCAAGCCACTCCTTCCAGGCTTTTCTTTTCATCCTGTGGAATTTCCTTTAGTAATTCTTGTAGGGTAGATCTTTTGTTGCTCTACCTCTCTCAGTTTCTGTTTATCTGTGAATATTTTAAAGTGCTCCCTCATTTTAGAAGGACAGTTTTGCTGGGTAAAAATTTTTTGGCAGTTTTTCTCTCTCGGCACCTTAAATACACCACTGCCTTGTAACCTTTATGATTACTGATGAGAAATTGGCACTTAGTCTTACTGACAATCCCTTGTATATGACCAACCACTTTTCTCTTGCTGCTTTCAGAATTCTTTCTTTGACAGTTAACATTCTGATTAGTTTGTGTCTCTGAATGGGTCTATTAGGGTTTATTCTGTTTGGAATATGTTTCACTTTTTGGACAGGTATATTTGTGTCTTTCACAAGAGTTCAGAAATTTTCAGCCATTATTTCCTCAGATATTCTTTCTGTCTCTTCTCTTCTCTTTCTGGGATACCCATGGCACATTTATTTGCATGCTTCATGCTGTCACACAAATTCCTGAGACATTGCTCAATTTTTTCTATTCTTTTCTCTCTTCTTCTGACTGTATGATTTCGATTATCCTGTTGTGTAGTTCACTGATTCCTTCTTCTGCCTGTTCAAATCTGCTGTATGTCTCTAGTATATTTTTAATCTCCACTACTGTGCCTTTCATCCTCATAATTTCTGTTATGTTTCTTTTTAAATGTTCAAATTCTTCTTTATGCCCACACATTGTCCTCCAATATCCTTTAGCTCTATATTCATATTTTCCTTCACCTCCTTGAATTGATTTGTGGATTTGTTTGAAGGTCTTTGATTAGTTGTTCCAAATTCGGTGTCTCCTCTGAAGTTTTAATTTCTTCCCTTGACTAAGCCATAGTTTCCTGTTTCTTAGTATGGTTTGTAATTTTTTGCTGTGTCTGGGCATCTGATTATTTTGATGTATTATCTCTGAAGATCAATTTCTCCCCTTTGTCTGGGGTTTTACCGATGACTGGCTTTGGGTTAAGGCTCTTCTTTGATGCTTGGTCCGATTATTCTTGACCTTTAGAGTAGCCTGTGTTTAACTCTTCAGATTTTCTCAGATCTTCTTTATCTGTTTCTTGCCCTGGATATGTGGTACAATTTTTAAGATTGTACCTTTTTTGCAAATGTTTCATCTCCAAGAGAAAATTTCCTTTCCTCTGTTCTTTCCCTGGAAATCTTTATTTATTCCGTTTGTTTTTGTGCAGATTTTTCTCCGCAGCTCTTACGTTTTGTTTAAATTATGTCCCTCACTCAATGCACTCTTTTCCTTATACTTTTCAGTTCTGGAACTTGTCCTGTCTTATAGCAGCTTTGTTCCCCTCCCTCCCACTATTTTTTTTTTTTTTCCCTGTGAGGCTTTTCTGCTTCTGGTTTCTTCCCTATTAGGGTATCCTGCCCTGGGTACCCAGGTGGGGTCAGTCCAGAAAACTCCATTTCATTTTTAGGTAGTCCAGTGATCAGTGACTGGATTGAGTGAGTGTAGCTCTTGCCAACAATTCTGCTGTGGTTTTTTTCTTTGTGTGCCCTTTTGTATGTGGCACTCCTTAATGGCTTGTGTTCCGCCCTGGGTCTCTGCAAATTTGGGTCCCTTTGTCTGGATATGTGTGGGGTTCTAACTCGCTGCAGTGAGTGGCTTTATAGTCTGCACCTGGGGCAGGAAGGACCTGGCCTGTGCTGCCTGTGGGCAACTCTTAAGCTGTGCAGGACCAAGGAAGGTGCAGGGTTCCAGAGTCCCAAGGCAGCTCCAAGAATAAAATATGCCTGTGCTTCGATTTAGCATTTGTGGAGTCCTTCTTCATTCTCTATCATCCTCCAGAGTTCTAAGCAAGTAGGATTTGTCCTTTTATTAATTGATTCTGAGGAAAGACTTTTTAGGGGGGATGTCTTACGTTGCCATCTTGATGACATCACCCACTTTTTATTTACTTTTTGTGGGCTCCATGGAGTTCTCTATTATTTATTGACTGAATGAAGTCACTGACTTGCATATATTTCAGAGATCAGGGATGGGGAGACAAAGGGGTCAGGATTCGTGAGTGTATGTGCATTGTCAGCATTTCCATTATCCCCCTCTTTGTTCAGCTTGTTGATGGTCACTTTGATACCAAGATTGGACACAAAGTGGAAAGTGAGAGTTATCGAAAAATCGCAAACAGCATTGGGTGCTCAACCAACAACATCCTGTTTCTGACAGACGTTACTCTAGGTGAGTAATCTGACTTCTAATGCTGTGTATTCCAGGATAGGAGCTGAGATTGGCACAACAAACACATTGCATCTTTAAAGAAAGATTGTGTGAGGATCCTTGAAATGTTAAATAGTTTTATAAAGAGAAATGACCCACCTCCTTCTTCGTTTACAATTGGAAAGACTTGATAATTTTGATTCTTATTATTTTAACTCCTTATAACCCTTCACTCTACACACACACACACACACACACACAATGGGAAAATGACAAAATAAGGCTTTAGGCCTTGGTAGCATTGTAGCAAGAGTCTGTGGATAGGTGCAGTTAGTTAAGGACACTAACGTTATAGTAGACCTCTATCAAATGCATTTCACAGCAGTGAGATCAGGTATATATATTCAGAAAAATAAAGAAAGAAAGAGAGAGAGGGAGGGAGGGAGGGAGGAAGGAAGGAAGAAAAGGAAAATGGAGGGGAAAGAGGAGAAGGAAGGGAATGGACGAAGGAGAGGGGAGGGGAGGGAGGGAAGGAAAGGAAGGGAGGAAAGAAAAGGAAGGAAAGAAAAGAAAGAAAGGGAGAGAGCTATGTAAAGTTGGGGTAGTTTTGCCTGTCATTCCAATCGATGAGCATCTGCACCCCGGTGAGTAAGAGCCTCATCTCTGCCATTCCCTCAGGTAATCTCAGTTCCCCAGTCTCCCCTCTTGGTATGAACTTTAGGCCTCACTGCAGATGATTGAGCCCAGCATGGTACCTCTTTATTACATAGTATACATTAGTATATATATTATTGTTTTAAAAGGGTCGAATTCACAAAATAATGTATACTTTACATTATTGGCAGTTTACGTGATTTTCTAGAATAGTTTTTTTTTTTTTTAGAATAGTTTCCACTAAATGTAACTCCAGCATCTGTGTGAGAATGTGAGTCCTCTATTCTCTGTTTGACTCCTGGGTGCCCTGGGGACAGCTTCAGCAATTTGGATGGCCAGAGGCCTTTCTCCAGTCCTTTGTGTTGTCACAGAGCTAGACTCACTGTCACTCATTTGGGCTTTCTGAAATAGCGCCCCCGGAAAAACACAGACTGCTTGTAAAGGTGGCTTTTCTGAAGTAGTGTTTATAAGCTATATTTTTTCTCTGCTGCTGATTCTAGAGCTTTTGGTCTCTTGTGTTAGGCAAGAATTATAGGTATATAAGCAGGTACTAATTTGCTAAGCTATTTTAAAAAGTCTTAATCAGCATAAATCATCCAAAGCCTTCCAAATACTTTTTTCCAGAGAAAGGGAGGTAAAATAGGTTTAGTTTTACTTTGACATACAGTAGACATTCAGTAAATGTTAATGTCTGTTGAATTTCAGTCCTTGGTGAATCTACACTATTATTTCTTATGTGTATAAAAGGTACCGATACACAGCCATTTGTTAAATCTTGAGTTTTGAAAACTCAGCAGATTTAGTAGGAATTAACTCTTGTCCTGCATGTCTTAGCTTGGTTCAGCTTCATAGCCCAAGGGTTTCTACAGATTGTCAGCTCACTGTTTTTATTCCTGGAAACCTTTGCATTCACATTTCTGACTGCACTGAAGGAGAAAGACATAGAGATGCATGGACACGCTGTTCCAAGGCTCATTGTATAACTAGGGCCCAGGCCACATGAGATGTTCATCAATGAACATTAATTAGCCTTAACCACCTCACCTGGCCTCTTCTTTGAACTGTAAATGTTCTGTTAATGCTTGTCTCTCATATTTCTGTCCAGAAACCTTTTACTGATTCGAAGTTATGATTATATCCTCCTCATTGAGTGGCTTTTAGGGATTTAGAGTGGTGATGTGGAGAGGTTGCTTTGTGTTTACACAGGGTAGGGGTATGCCGGCAGTTTCTGTGAGGAATGATAATTTGAAGACTTTCAATTCTGTTGTGCTCCTTACGGAAAGGAAACAGGGCATGCTTTGGTGAGGGTTTTTTTTTTTTTTTTTTTTTTTTTTTTAAGATTTTATTTATTTATTCATTTCTCCCCCCCTTGCTGCCCGTGCTCGCTGGGTCAGCCAACCACGCCCGCGGGCTTGCCTTCACCAGGAGGCCCCGGGAACCGAACCCGGGGCCTCCCATATGGTAAACGGGAGCCCCACTGATTGAGCCACAGCCGCTTCCCTTGGTGAGGGTTTAATCTGTGAGTTTCTTTTCTAGAATCATTTCATATAAAGGGAACTGTTGGAGCTGAAAATCTGGGGTTTGCCTTGTATTTAATTTCCCTAGCACTTGGATGGTAACTCTCTGCAGGCTTAGAATTGGGGCTCCTACGTTGGGGCTGGAGCTCCCTACAAGGCTGGCCTGTCAGGAACATTCTGGGATTGAACACTTGGTTCAGCTTGTGATCCCCAGAACCTCACTCTATCCCGAGCTTTGTGGCTACTGTTAATTGCAACCTCTGCCCTAAGACCACTTAAAGTTTCTTCATAATCCCTTCTTTAGACACATTAATTTGGTAGTTACCATCATACTATACATATAATTTCAGGTCTTTCTCTTTTCACTTTCCTTAGGTTAAGTCCCAGAAATTATACCTAAACTTTAAAGAATAGAGATAACTCCCCAAGTTGGCCTTAAAACAGAATTGGTGAGAGAGGATGTGGCTCAAGCAGTTAAGCTCCCACATCCCACATGGGAGGTCCCGGGTTCTGTTCCCGGTGCCTCCGGAAAAAACAAAAACAAGCAACAAGCAAAACAAACGAGAAAACCAACTCAGGGAAGTCGATATGGCTCAGTGGTTGAGCGCTGGCTTCCCAATACAAGCCCCCAGTACCTCAAAAAAAAAAAGGAATTGGCTCCTTTGAATCCTGGAGGAGGTTTCATTCCTGCCCCTCATCTTCTGCTAGTATTCGGTTAGGCATGAGGGCCAGAAGCAGGGTCATCTGCAGCCAGGATGGGGCCATGCAGCTGGCTGCCTGCCTTCGGTGACCTCTGATCCTATGTCTTGGCACTATGTGCCCAGACTGCCATTGTCAAGGCAGAGCAGAAGACATAGGCGATATACAAATGAATAGTCATGGCTATGTTTGAGTAAAACTTTATTTACATAAACAAGTATCTTTTGCCATAGTTTGCCATCCCTTGCTCTAGGGCATAGACCATGAAGTCAGACTGTCAGGGGTCAAATTTTAGATCTACCACTTGCTAGCTCTGAGTTTCCACATCTGTAGGATGGGTATTATTATCCTACCTCAGGTTTGTTGTAAAGATTGATGAGAATGGAAGCTCCATGAAGCAAGCTCTGTTTTGTTCAGTGTAATATCCCCAGTCCTAGAATGGTACCTGGCACATAATAGGCGCTAAATTAATGTAAGATATTAGCTGTTATCTATTCAAATGGAAACAAAGAGAGGAGTGTAAACCAAAGCATAATAGAGAGATATCCCCTGCAATACCTAGCTTAGCTAGTTTCATTTGACTAGTCCTATTTTTACTTCCACCTCACCACATGGTCACTGATTTTAAGGCATGCATAGGCTAACAAGAAGTGAGACAATATAATGTCAAATTATATTGTCATGATAGAGGTAAATTCAGGGTGTAAAAGGAGCATGTTGGATGTTCTAAGACAGATGGTAGTGGTTCTGGAAGACGTGATATGTCAGCTGAATTTTGAAGGGTATTAATTAGCCAGTCAAAAAAGGTGGGCAGTCTAGGCAGGGGGTCTAACATGTGTGGGTTCTGGAGAGCAGGTCCTATTTGAGGTACTTTGGCCTGGTTAGATCTTAGGATTCCTTTTGTCCCATATCTATTTAGTTGATATTATTACTGACAGCCTGCCTCGAAGGCAATAGCTCAGCTCTCATTAGGACTGATAGGAGCGAATGGAGGAGGGGGGTGGGGCAGGACCTGGCCCTGTCCTTCCCCATTCACAAGGACTTAATGAAAGCCAGAAGTCTAGTACAGACTGCCGTTCTCTCAAGTACAGTTCTTCTGTCAAGTATGTTATATATTTTTAAAAATCTTATCATAGAAAAATTAAAAGATATAGAAAAGGGGAACTACTATCATCAACCTCAATTGTGCCCATCATCTAACTTCAACAGTTTTCAAACCGGGGCCAAACTTGTTTCATCCATTCCTCCTTCGCTTGGATTACTTTGAAGCACTTCTCAGATATCCTATTTTGAAGTGTGACACAAATTTTTATTTTCACAGAGGCCAGTGCCGCCGAGGAAGCAGATGTGCATGTAGCTGTAGTGGTGAGACCTGGCAATGCAGGCTTAACAGATGATGAAAAGACATACTACAGCCTCATCACATCCTTCAGCGAACTCTACCTGCCATCCTCAACTTAGAGAAGGATTTCTCACTGTTCACACTGTTCCTCACAGAGTTGTCCCTATAGTCATTTTATTCTAATGGTAAAAGTAACTTAAAAACCTAAAAAATACATGCATATATATATACACACATGTATGTGCCAAGTGTATGTATGTGTATGCTCAAATTACCTTCTACAGGCACATAAGTGGAAAACACCTCAGTTCAGTGAAATGGAAGCTTATTTAAAAATGTATCATATGTAGAAATTGTTTGAAACCACAACTCTAACCCTTATTAAGGGCAAAATGTAGTTGATAGAAGAAATTACTAAAATACAGATTGAATGTGTTCTTTATCAGGTCATGTACCAAAATAGAAGGCTAGTTATTCTGAAGCCTTGTTATTTTAAAAACATATTTCAAAGAATTATTCCTAAAAATAATTCATAGCCCCATTTAATTGTTAGTTTAGTTGTCAGAAGATTACAACAGCTACATTTCACAATATTTGCCCCTCTATCTTCACAAGTCAAAGGTTTTTGCTTCTGCTCCAAAAGACAGCAAAATTTGGAAAGAAAATTCATTTCATTCTTGGTCAGTCACGTATCTGTTACTTAAGAAGAAACTTGCTAGTCATTGTGACACCTACAGCAAGCAAATGCCTCCCCAATGAAAAAGGTGCATTGATGTAACAGCTGAAAGAGAGATTAACATTTGTTAATGTTTAACAAAACAGCCGTAATCCTGCCAGTTGTTATCATTATAGATTTTATAGTTGCCTTTCTAACTACTTAACACAGTTTGAATTGTGCTGTTTGAATATGTTAATTGCCATTTACTTTTTTAAAAAACCAAATGGGTTTTATTAAAATCAGTCCTAAGGCCAGTAAGAACTCTAACATGTAATATTTTCCTCTGAAAAGGATGGGAGAAATGTAAATTTTATAACAGCATTATTTATCCTTGTTCAATTCTAATAGGATGTGATGTCAAATTCATGTTATTAATAAAAACATTTTCTTCTTCACTCAGTTGTGAAGTGTAGTTCCCTGAACTACACCACAAAGTGCCATAAGCAAAAGAAAAACTTAGACTGAAGAGAGAATGAAAAATAAGAATTTTATTTTCATTTTGCCTTTATCATATGAGGGGTGTGTATGATTTACATGTGTATATATGTGTGTTTTAATGGCTAACTTAATTGGTTACCATTTCATTTGGATAGTAAGCATTCAGGATGTGAGCTGGGTTTGAGAATCTTATATTTGAAGTACGTCACATAATACTTATTCTCCAAATTAATCAAGAAAAATTGTAATGAATCCTGGAGGAATAATTTTGGGAATGGTTTGAATAAGGAAAAGGGAGTAACCTTGTAAATATGAGAGGATAGGGGCAATAAAAGATTTTATGTTGATAATTTTTGTCTTCTCATAGCTAGTTCAGAAACCTGCAGATTATGAAAATATTCAGTAGTTGTAAAAAGGAAATGAGTTTCAGTAAACCTAGAAATGGGAGTAATTTATGAATGATGGTAAACTCTTAATGGTAATAAAAGATGAACTTTATACAATTCCTGGAAAAGCTTATGAGAAAACTGCAGGAAAAAGGAATCTCTTAATAGCAGTAAAAGGAGTAATTGGAAAAGTAAGGAGACTATGAGAGAAAATTATGTAGCAGGATTAAATTAGAAAGGAAATTAAGGAAGAAAAGGAGGGTGCTCATTATCTAGCCAGCAGAGAATTGGGGTGGAAAGGCATTTACTATTCATGAGAATAAAAACAGGGTACCAGGAAAAGGATTTAGTTTAAATTGAGTCATGGATCGGAGAAAATTGAAATATCAGATTCATCTTATCAAAGGGGGTATGAAAAGAAAGGCAAAAGGAGGTCAGTGGAATGTATCTTAGATTCTAAGAAAACTATTCACAGTGGAATGTGATGGAGAAGGATCTTAGGAAGAACTTGAGAGAGAAAGTAGACTGGTCACTAGGGAGGCAAAATGCCTACCTAAGAAAAGGGGGAGTGGGCTAGAAGCTGAATCCAGATAAATTCATGTCCTTAATAAGGGCAGGAGGACAAAACTCACCTCTGAAACTTCCAAAGGTTTAGGACAAAGGCCTCTTATAAAGTTTTGGCCCTTTTTATTCCTGTTATCCAGATTTTCTGCCTCAGTTGTGCTCTTTCCTATGTCATTGATTTCAATCTTAGGTCAAAACCCAGATGTTTTTTTTTTTTTTTCTTCCCCAGAGGAGAAGCCTTAGACAAAGATGATTCTCTTATATTAGCAGCAGTTCTAGAGCTGCAGGGATTCCAGTTTGGCTTTCTGGAAGGCTGGCTTTGGTTGCTAAGCCTCACTGATAAATTTAGAGTCAACACGGAAAGGTTTGAGAGCCACTGGCCTACTGCCAAGACAGATTTATAGCAGCCTTTGCCCAGCAGATGGTGCCCTTTCTCCAGAGAACTTACCAAGTTTGCAGCCAACTGATAACAGCAGATGGAGCTATGAGGCTAGCATTCAGAGAGAAAATGAGGATAGTTCATTTATCCTTAAAAACCAATAGCAGCATGATATTGCAAAAGTCAGAGTACTTTGGGGGGAAAATGGCAATAATCTCGAATGAAATCCACTCACTAATATTCCTGTTCCTGTCTGTCCTCCTAAGTCACATTTAAAAAAAAAATCAGTGATTTTTGAATAGTTTTTCCAGCTTCAGTGCTAGAAAGGGTTTATTTTTCAGACTTTTTCCATTCTAATCAGTGCAAAAGTGACTGTAGTATGTGTCAAAGAAATTTTTTATCCTACCACCTAAGACCAGATGACTAAATGATATTGTCTTCAGCCTAATATTTAAGAATAATCTGTAGTTTCTAACATTCTTGGAATGACATCATAGCAGAAGTAAAACTCACCCTCCTTGCATATTTAACTCAAATTTATTTATTCAACAAATGTTATTAAGTATCTACAATGTGTCCGGGTTCTGCTATAAGGGAATAAAGTAGTGAACAAGTCCTTCCTTACTCTCATGGCACCTATATTCTTGGAGGTAGTCGATAAAAAGTGAACAACAACAAAAATCAGATGCTAATAAGTGCTATGCAGAGAACATACGACGGTATAGAGTGACTTATATAGGAGCATCTAAGAAGGTGACATCTAATCGAAACAATGTGAAAGACTATGCAAGAAACCAGGAAGATGAGCTTTCAGGTGGAAGAGCATGGCAAAGACTTAGGACAGTTTAGCCTGTTCAGCAGTTGAGAGAAGGCCAGTGGCCAGATGCCATCAGAGAGGTGGGCAGGAGCCAGATCATCTGGGCCTGGGCTTTTCTTTGTTGAAAGTCCCCTCCCCACCCCAGTCCAACATTTTATTATGAAAACTTTCAAACACACAGCCAAGCTGCAAGAATTTTACAGTGAATGCCTGTATACCCGCTACCTGATTCTACCATTAACATTTTATTATATTTGCTTTATCATACACTTATCCATCCTATCTACCCATTCATCTAACTTTTTTTCTTTTTATTGTGGATTTGGAAAGCTTTGATTATTCAATCTCTTGTTATAGGTCTATTCAGATTTTTCAGTTCCTTGAAGTAGTTTCAGTAGTTTGTGTCTTTCTAGGAATTTGTCCATTTCAACTGGGTTATATAATTTGTTGGCATACAATTTTTCATAGTATTCTGTTATACTTGTTTTTGTTCCTAAAAGGGTATTAATAATGTCCCCGCTTTCATTTGTAATTTTAGTTATATTATTTTTCTCTGTTTTTCTTTGACAGTCTACCTAAAGGTTTGTCAATTTTGTTGATCTTTTCAATCTTTTCAATAAACCAACTAGATTTTTTTTATTCCATTGTATTTCTATTCTCTACTTCTCTCTTTCTCTTTCTCTTTCTTTTTTTTTTTTTTTTTTTTTCTGTAATCCTTATTATCCTTCCTTCTGCTTGTTTTGGGTTTAATTTGTTCTTTTCTTACTTCCTTAAGATGGAATGTTAGGTTATAGATGAGAGATCTTTCTTTTTTCAATGTAAGCATTTATAGCTGTAAATTTCTTTCTGAGCACTGTTCTCCATGCATCCCTTAGGTTTGGGTATATTGTATTTTTGTTTTTTATTCATCTTAAAGTGTTTTCTAATTTCCCTTGTGATTTTTTCTTCGACTCATTTGTTGTTTGAGTGTGTTGTTTAATTTCCACATATTTGTGAATTTCCTTCTGTTAATGATTTCTAATTTCATTCCATTGTAGTCATAAAACATACTTTGTATGATTTCCATCTTTTTAAATTTATTGAGACTTGTTTTGGGCCTAACATATGGTCTATCCTGGAGAATGTTCCATGCGCACTTGAGAAGAATTTTTATTCTGCTCTCGTGGGGTGGAATAGTCTATAGATATGTCTCTTAGATCTAGTTCAGGGGTTCTTAACCCAGGGGTCCATGAGCTTGAATTGAAATTCAAAAAAACATTATTCTGTGGGGACATGTTGGTGCAGGTATAATATATTTATTAAATTATACACAGTTTAGTTTGGACTTAGTAAGGGGTCTGTGGTTTTCACCTGACTGGCATAGGGGTCCGTGGAACAAAAAAGGTTAAGAACCCCTGCTTGGTTTATAGTGTTGAGTCTTCTATCTTCTTGATCTTCTGCGTAGTTATTCTATCTATTTTTGAATGTGAGGTATTGAAATCTCCATTTATTATTGTTGAGCTATTTCTCCTTTGAGCTCTGTCAGTTTCTGCTTCATGTGTTTTGGGGCTCAGTTGTTAGGTGAATATATGTTTATAATTAATAAGCTCCTTGATTTACCTTTTTATTATTATTTATATAATATCCTTTATAATATAAATGTCTTCCATAATAACTTTTGGCTTAAAGCCTATTTTGTCTGATATTAGTATAACCACTCCACCTGCCTTTTGGTTACTGTTTGCATAAAGTATCTTTTTTCATCTTTTTACTTTCAACCTATTTGTATCTTTGAAACTAAAGTTTCTTGTAGAAAGCAGATAGTTGAATCAATTTTTAAAACCCATACTGCCAATTCCCACCTTTTAACTGCAGAGTTTACCTCACCTAAATTTAATGTAATGAATGTTACAGTAGGATTTGTATTGCAATTTTGCTCTGTTTCTATATGTCATGGCTTTTCAGTTTCCTCAGTTCTTCCATTCCTGCCTTCTTTTGTGTTAGATATTTGCTGGTGTACCAGTTTCCCTTGCTGTTTATTTTACTGTATATTTCTGAGTTACTTTTTTAGTGATTGCCCTGGAGATTGCAATTAACATCTTAATTCATAACAATATAGATATGGCTAGTACCACCTTTAGTTTTAGTAGTATACAAATATCTTACACCTGCATAGCTCCAGCCTCCTCCCCCATGTTGTTATGGTCACAAACTATATGTTTATATACTATGTGCTTATCAACATAGATTTCTCATGATTGATTTATGCAGTTGTTTTTTTTTTTTTTTTTTAATCAGATAGGAAGAAAAAAGGAGGTACAAACAAAAATACATATATACAGTGTTTTATATTTGCCTATCTAGTTACCCTTATCAGGAGTCTTTATTTCTTCATGAAGATTCAATTTACTGTCTTGGGTCCTTTCATTTCAGCCTGCAGTTTTTCCTTTAACATTTCTTATAGAGCAGGTCTATTAGCAACAAGCTCTCTTTCTGTTAGTTTATCTGGGAATATCTTAATTTCCTCATTTTTGAAGGGTTGTTTTGCCACATAAAGAATTATGGGTTGACAGTTTCATTTCTTTCAGTACTTTGGATTTGTCACACCATTGCCTTCTAGCCTCCATGGTTTCTGATGAGAAATCAGCTGTTAATCATATTGAGGATCCCTTGTGTGTGACCTGTTACTTCTTTCTCGCTGCATTCAAGATTGTCTTTGTCATTCAGTGGTTTAGGTATAATGTGTCTTAGTGTGTATCTCTAGTTTATCCCACATGGAGTTCATTGAGCTTCTTGGATATGTAGATTGTTTTTCATCAAATTTGGGAAGTTGATGAAAATCAACTTTAAATATTATTTAAATATTATTTTTCAGTTATTCCCATTATATATATGTTGGTATGCATGATGGTGTCCCACAAGTCTCTTAGGCACTGTCCATTTTCTTCATTCTTTTTTCTTGCTCTTCTTCAGACTGGATAGTCTCAATTGATAGATCTTCAAGTTTGCTAATTCTTTTTTCTGCCTACTCAAATCTGCTACTGAGGTCCTGTAGTGAATTTTTCATTTCAGTTATTACACTTTTCAACTAGAATTTCTATTTGGTGCCTTCTCTGTCTCTTTATTAATGTTCTTTTTGGTGAGACATCATCCTAATGGTTTCCTTTAGTTCTTTGGACATGATTTGCTTTAGCTCTTTGAATGTATTTAAAGTAGTTGATTTAAAGTCTTTGTTTAGTGAGTCCAATGTCTGGGATTCCTCAGAGGGACTTTCTATTAATTGCTCCTATTCCTGTGTGTGGACTATAATCTCGTTTCTTTGTATGCCTTATATATTTTTCATTGAAAACTGGACATTTTGAATGTCTTAATGTGGCAGCTCTGGAAATCATATTCTCCACCTCCACCAGTTTTGTTGTTGGCTGCTTGTTGTAGCAGTCATTTGTTTGTTTAGTGACATTTCAGAACTAATTTTGTGTATGTTTTGGGGCACACCTTCAACACTCAGCCAGGCAGTTTACAACTATGCGTTAACCTTCACTGTCTTTGCTTGTACAGAGTGTGAAGGTCACCTGGACATGAGAGATTAGGGACTTCTTGGGTTTTTACAGAGCATACTCAGCTCTTGGTATGTGCATGGCCTTCCAGAGTCCCAGGAATATACCAGAGCTTTTCAAAGCCCTTATTTTCCAAAGCATTCCCCATCCTTTCCTCCCAAGTTTTTTGGTTCATCCATATTTTGCCTTGACTCTTATCCATTATCCCAGGTAGCTGTGCAAATATATTTGCCTTTAAATATTTCCAATAAATACTCCTGGGTAGCTGCACTAGCATTGGGAGTTCCTAATTAGGTGAGGTAAAGGCAAGCCCTTTGAGCCAGTCCTCCAGGGAACCACCAGACAGGTCAAAACAAATAACCACAATTTTTTATCTGCTCCCTCCCTTACTGAACCTGTACTAGGAATGTGGGCTGTTATCTTAAAGCCACTGCCCAAACTAGAGAACAGGGGAGCTAGTTAAAAATGCCACAAAGCTCTCTGTTCTTACTAAAAGCCAGTCAGTTTTCCTTAAGTCAGTTTTTTCATAATTCCCCTAGTTGCTGCAAGCTTTTGGTTAGATTCTAGAATTCTGAAAAAGTTGATTCTGACAGTTTTTGCCAGATTATTCATTGCTTTTATGGAAGGATAGACTTTTGGAATCCTTACTTTACCATTTTTACTGACATCAATCCACAGGCTCTTTATATAGTGTCTTTTTGACACTCCTCTTACCAAGAGTTGGGGTCTGTGTCTCCTCCCCTTGAATCCAGGTGGGGGCTTATGACTGCTACAACCAAAACAGGACAACAGACGTGATGCTTTGTGACATTCCAAGTTAGGTTATGAATAGGATACAGCTTCTGCCTGGCCTTCTCATTTGGAGGCTGAGGACAATTTGCTCTGGGGAAGCAGCTATCTGCTGTGAGGGAGCTCAAATTCTGCTCACATTGAGAGAGCCATTGGAGAGGCCCATGAAGAGAGAAACTGAGACCCCAGCTATAGCCAGTCTCAACTGCCAGACCTGTGAGTAAATTAGCCTTCAGGTGATTCTAGCCTCCAGTCTTCAAGTCTTCCAGCTGAGGCTCCAAATACCATAGAGCAGCAGTAAGCTGTCTCTGTGGTGTCCTGTCTGAATTCCTGACCCGAAAGAATCCAGGAACATAATAAGTAGTTGTTTTATGCCACTGCATAACACATTGTGATAATGTGATACATAGCCACAGTAACTGCAACAGTCACCAAGTGAATCAAATGGTACCAAGCATCAGGCAGGCTTTTTCAGCCCTTTCAAGGCTGAAAGTGAGGCCTTTAAAGGGCCTAGATTTTGTAAGCATACCATCTTTTCCGTCATCCAAGCTTGAAACCTCAGAATGTCTTTGCCTCCTTCTTCCTTACCACCCTGTTTACATAGGCAGTGTTTTAGTTTGCCAAAAGGGTGCTGATGCAAAGCAACAGAAAAGGGTTGGCTTTTATAAAGGAGATTTATTTGGAGTAAAAGCTTACAGTTCCAAAGCTGTGAAAAGTCCAAACCAAGGTAGCATCAGAGACACTTTCTCACCAAGGTCAGCTGTTGACCCCAGCGTGTTGCCACGTGGTGAAGCAAGATGGCCGCCAACCTCTGCCCAGGTTTCAGCCTTCCCTTCCAGGCTCACCCTTTCCTCTTGAGCTGCTCCGTGGACCCAGCTTCTTGGGGCTTCGTGCTTAAGGGATCCTTTCTCTTACGTGGTAGGATCAAACATGGCAGTGTCTTTTTCCTATGTCTGTCTGAGTGAGTCTCTGTGTTTCTGTTTATATCAGACCCAGCAAGGGGCGGAGACTCAAACTGAGTCATGCCTCACTGACAAAGTCCAATCAAAAGCCCTAAAGTGATTTTATCAAGTAATCTGATCAAAGGCCCCTCAACTGAATAATGCAATTAAAGTGTATCACACCCAGAGGAATAGATAAATTTACAAACATAATATTTCTCTTTTTGGGATTCATAAAATAATTTCAAACTGCCACAAGCAGCAAGTCACAGTTTTTTTTTCCAAAACAATGCCTCTCAAATTCACTTTTTAATTTGCATTCGTAACAGCCTGTGCTTGAAGCTCAAGTAGTTATTACCTACAGAATAAAATGCAATGAAATAGAAAAATACCAATAATGAGCATTGTGCTCAGATTTTATACTAGAAGAGAGTAGTGTTTAAGCCTTCCAAACGCAAGTAATGATAATGTTTATAGATAGGATATAAAAGGCCAGTGAATTTTGAGAAAGCTGCCTCCCATTAGGACAATGAGAAAAGCAAATCCCTGGCTAGTCTCTGGCGTATTTCTAGTCCCTGAATTTACTTTGGTCCTGTGTTTAGCCAAAGCTTTTTCCTGCAGCTCCTCTTAACTACCCCTTGCTACAAATTTTAATTTGGTTTACAACAATCTAAAGATATTAGATATACTAGTATTGGCTGGTAAATAAATCTCTTAGTTCAGCTTTCTAGAATTATTTATTGAACAATTTACATCTTCCTTTCTTTATCCTTACTCAAACAGCATTTGTGAGGGTAGTTTGTAATGAATTTTAAAAATTGAGTACAACCTTCAAGGTCAGCTCAGCATCTTCTCTTAAAGGGAAACATGAAATACATTTAAATTCCTCAGCAAAGAGCCCAGTTGTCTTAGTTTTGAAGTTACACAAGATGTTATCAGATGCTAACACAGGGTTTTCATAAGGATGTTTTGGGTCCTATTTAAACTTGGGTATTTGATATGTACTAGTTGCTGAGGACATCATAAGAAATAACCCTTTTCATAATCTGAAACTTTCTCCTTAAGACAAAGAACTGTTTTCTAGCAGAAGCAGGACAATTACATCCTCTGAAACCTTAACATTACCATTGTTTCCTAAATGCCTTGAATACTGAGCAACTTATATCTAAGAAACTAAATCTAAAGCAACAACAATGGGACAACTACCATTCACTCATTTATTTTAAGACGATTTATTAAGCACTAAACTATGCACCAGGCACTGTTCTGGATACTGGGTGTAGGGCAGATGAAAATCCTGCCCCCATGGAGCTTAAATTCTAGGTAGAGAAAGGAAAATAGTAACAAAATAAATTAAGTGAAATGTGGTAGACCATGTTATGCATGTTGGAATTTTAACTAATCATAGGACCATATTAAAAAAATGCTGTAGAGCAAAATAAAGCTGGGAAGAAGGTTAGGTAGTGCTGGGTGGGCACAGGATGTTGAATTTTAGGTCAGGGAGGCTGCAGTGAGTATGTGAAGAATATCTGGAGACTTAAATATCTGGGTATAGTCCCCAGCAGAGGTCACAAAGGCCCTGAGGCCAGAGCATGCTTGTCTTTTGGAGGAACACAAGAAGGCAGAAGGACTGGAATAGAGAGAATGAAAGGGGAAGAGGCAGATTTTGTAGGGCATGTTAGTAATTGAGATTTTAGTCTGAGTATAAGGGAAGCCAATAGAAGGTTTTGAGCAGAGGAGTGATGATGATCTAAATTAGTTTTTCACAGGCTCATTTTGGCCACTGTATTGAGGACAGCCTGAAATGGAACAAATGATGGAAGTAGGGAGAACAGATTTGGGGGCTATTACAAAATCCAGGAGAGATGGTGTTTTAGTCTGCTAGGCTGCCAGAAGCAATATACCAGAAATGGATTGTCTTTTACAATGGGGATTTATTAGTTTATAAGCTTAGAGTTCCAACACTGAAAAAAATGTCCAAATCAAGACATCATCAGGTGATGCTTCCTCCTCAAAGACTAACTGCTGCCGATCCTGAACTCTGTCACATGACAAGGCACATGGCAGTATCTGCTGATCTCTCTTCTCTTTCGGGTCTCATTGCTTTCAGCTTCTGTAGCTTTTCTGTCTTTCTCATCTGAATTTCATTCTCTCATAAAGTACTCCAGTAAAAGAATTAAGACCTACCCTGGGCCTTAACCAAAATACTGTAATCAAAAAGCTCTACTGACAATAGGTTTACACATATAGGAATGGATTAGCTTTAAGAACATGATTTTATGGGGTCCATATAGCTTCAAACCATCACAGATTGCGACAGCTTGGACCAGATGGTAGCAGTGGATGAATTCTAGTATAATTTAGATGTAGAGCAGACAGGATTTGCTGGCAAATGTGGGGAGTGAGAGAAAGAAAAGAGATTAGGATTCCTCCAAGGTTTTCACTCTGAGCAATTGGAAAGATTAGTTGTCCTTTTTTAGATGGGAGTGATTGTAGGATGAATGAGTTTAAAAGGGTAAGATGAAGAGTTTGTTTTGGATGTGTTATATTTGAGTGCCTATTAGACATCCAAGTGGAGATGTCAAGAAAGTAGTTGATATAGGTCTGGCATTTAGAATAGGGCCTGGGCTGGAGAATTTGGGAGATGTCAGCATTTGGTAATATTTAAAACCAGGAAACAGGATGAGATCATTAATGGAGTGAATATAGATAGGAAAGAAGAGTTCTAAGGATTGAGCACTGGGGCACTCCAGTGTTAGGAATTCAGGGAGAATAAGGCCCAGCAAAGGAAAGTGAGGAGTGGGTCATGACACAGGAGGCAAACTAGGATAGGATGATGTTCGGGGACCCGAGTGGAGAAAACGTTTTAAGCAGGGAAGTGGGGAGAGGGTGATAACATTTTCAGGCATTGCGTATGGATTGAGGTAAGATAGGACTGAGAACTGACCACTACATATAACATCATGAGGTCTTTGAGAGCTAGAGCAAAGCAGTTTGTGAAGCAATGGGAGCAAAAACATGACTGGTGTGGGTTCAAGAAAGAATTGGGGAGGATTGTGGGAAGATGGCAGAGTAGGAAGTTCCAAGCATTAGTTCCTCCACTAGAACAACTACTAAACAGACAGGAACTGTTTGAATCAGCTGGTTTGAAACTCCAGCATCCAGTAGAACTTTGTACAGTATCCAGGGAAAAGCAGGAGGAAGAGACTGGTAAATCATGGTAAATACCAATAAAGTGCTCTCTTCATGTAGTAGTTACTGGTGCGCATCCCCCAATCACACAGCAGGCCACTTGAAGTCCAACCCCTGGCATGCCTTGCTGATGCCAGAAAGATCCATAAAAATCCACTTCCCCAAGTCTGAGGTAGGCATAGACTGATCGCCAATCATGGCTTTTGATTAGTGACTTCAGATCACTGGGGGTCCAGCTCTGAGGTTGACCATTGTTCCAACCTATCCCAGACAAACATGGGGGCACGACTTAAAGATGCTAAGCTTCCTCAGAGCCACAAGGGACAGTTTAATAGCTGCATTTGCCGGGAAGATCAAGAAAGCACAGTGAGGAGACATGGAGGAAGTTCCCGGTGCCCTTCTTGGCTCCTTCCTCATCCTCCCCAGGGCAGTTTGGAATCTGCACCCTCTTAGTGGGTCCCTGATCTTGTTCCCACTGGAAAGGAATAACCTGGGAAACTCCTTTCCATGTGTCTCTCCTCCCAGAATTTGCCCTCTAGGCAAAAGTAGCTTGAGACAAAGAAAGCAATGTAAGAAACAATGGAGGTAGATGGCTTGGGACAAAGACATACTTGTATTAAATGGAGCTGTGGAACACCTGGGAGAGGGAGGCCTGTTTCCTGGGAAATACTCCTGTAAATGGGAACTCCAAAACAACTCAGAAGCACAAGCCCAAGACAAGACACAGGCCCAGAAAAAACAGGCAGAACACTGAACACTGGATTTGCCTTGGGAAGACCTTCCTGATAGCGGAGGTGATGCTGAAGAAAATCTCTATCCTATATACAGCTGGTTACAAAATAAAAAAGACATCTTAGGGAATAAATCCCAGAGGTAACAGTTTAAAACATTAAAATGTACAGTGTGCAACATGAAAGTACAAGACAAAGAAATGGGAAATGATGGCCCATCCAAAGGAAGAGGATAAAAATCCTGAAAACACCAATGAAGAAGACCAGAATGTGGACATACCAAGCAAAAACTTTAAAAAAAAAAAAAAAATGACCTTAAACACCCTCAAGGAGATGAAAGAAAATACAGAGAAAGAACTAAAGGATATCAGGAAAACAATGGGATGAGCAATATGAGAATCTTAGTAAAGAGACTGAAATTTTAAAAGGAATCAAACAACTACTGGAGTTGAAGACCAAAATAATGGAAATGAAAAATTCCCAGGAGGGTTTCAATCCAGATTGGAGCTGGCAGAAGAAAGAATCAGTGAACTCAAAGATAGCACAATTGAAATGAGTCAGGCTAAGGAGCTGAAAGAATTATAATGTGAAAAAAGCCTAAGACACCTCTGGGACACCATCAATTGTACTGATTATATGCATTATGGGAGTCCCAGGAGGAGACTAAAGAAAGAAAAGGGCAGAAAGAATATTCAAAGAAATAATGACAGAAAACTTCCCAAACTTAGCAAAAGACATGAAAATTCACATCCAAGAAGCCCATAGAACACCAAACAGGACAAACATGAAGAAAAGTACACCCCATCATATACTGATCACACTGTCAACTGCCAGGGACTAGGAGAGAGTTCTGAAAGCTGCAAGAGAAAAACAATGTGTTACATAAAAGGGAGTCCTAATTAGATTAAGTTCTTATTTCTCATCAGATACCATGGAGGTAGGAAGGCAGTGGATTGAAATATTTAAAGTGCAAAAGAAAACAATTGCCAGCCAATAGTTTTATATCTGGTGAGACTTTCTTTTAAAAATGAGGGAGAAATTAAGACATTCTCAGATAAAAAGAAGCTGAGGGAGTTCATCACCACTAGAGCTGCTCTACAAGCAATGTTAAGAAAGTTCTTCAGACTCAAAGGAAAGGACACTGGACAGTGGTTCAAAGTGGCATTAAGAAATAAAACCTCTGGTAAAGGTAACCACTTGGGTAATTTTTTAATAAATGCCAATATTATTATATTGTATTGTTTAGTATGTAACTCCACTTCTTATTTCCTAAAGGTGCTAAAAAGCAAATGTACAAAAAGCAATGATAAATCTATGGTTTTGGATATACAATGTAAAAAGATATAAATGGTAAAAAGTACCAAAAAAGGTGGGGGGACAGAGGGGTATATGAAAAGTATATGTGTATGCTAGGAGTCAAATTGGTATCAAATTTAATATGATTGTTATATATGGTGTTAAATTTTAACCCCAGGGTAAACACAAGAAAAAAATGAAAAATATATCCAGATAGAAAGGAGAAGACACTTGTATTAGTTTGCCAAAGGGCTGCCAATACAAAGTACTAGAAATGGTTTGGCTTTTATAAAGGGGATTATTTGGGGTAAATGCTTACAGTTCCAAAGCTGTGAAAAGTCCAACTCAGGGAAGCGACTGTGGCTCAATCAGTAGGGCTCCCGTTTACCATATGGGAGGCCCCGGGTTCGGTTCCCGGGGCCTCCTGGTGAAGGCAAGCCCGCCCGCACGGCATGGTTAGCTGACCCAGCGAGCACAAGCAGCGGGGGGGGGGGGGATAAATTAATAAATAAATAAAATCTTTAAAAAAAAGAAAAAGTCCAACTCAAGGCACCATAAGAGGTGCTTTCTCTTTAAAGTCATCTGCCATGTGTTGAAGCAAGAAGGTGGGTAATCTCTGCCTAAGTCTCTGCCTTCCCCTCCAGACTGTACCATCTCCTGGAGCTCAGCTGTGGGAAACCAGGCATAGGGCTTGTCTCACTATGCCTCCTCTTTCGGGCTTGGCTGCTCTGCTTTCTTCCCAAGTTCAAATGCAAGCTATCAGACATACAGCTCATCTCTCCCTGGGCCTCAGCTCTTTGAGCCTCTCTTTTCTCTCACATGGCAGGATCAAATATGGTTGGGCTCTCTTGTCCTGTGTGTCTCCTTTTATCTCAGACCCAGCAAGGAGGAGGAGACTCAAACCTGAGCTACACTACCCTGATATATTCCAATTTGAAAGGATCTCACACCCACAAGAATGAACCAGCTAACAAATATAATCTTTCCCTTTTTGGGA
Organism: Tolypeutes matacus; assembly: GCA_026826555.1. NCBI lineage: Eukaryota > Metazoa > Chordata > Mammalia > Cingulata > Chlamyphoridae > Tolypeutes > Tolypeutes matacus. Next base: position 1,862,017 of record JAKSZT010053778.1, on the reverse strand, counting down.
TTCATAAAATAATTTCAAACTGCCACAGCACTCGGTATGGTACAACACAAAAATCAAATAAATATAAAAGTCAGTAATAATGGAAAAATTAAGGGGCAAAAAAGGTATAAGACTTACAAAAGCTAAATAGCAAAATGGTAGGAAAGTCCTGCATTATCACTAGTGAGTAAACTTTCCAGTCAAAAGGCAGAGATTGGCAGAAGGAATAAAAAAGCATGACCCAACTATATCCTATCTGCAAGAGACTCACCTTAAATTCAAAGATACAAGTAGATTGAAAGTGAAAGGATGGAAAAACATACCATACAAGTGGTAACCAAAAGAGCACTGGGGTAGCTACACTAATATCAGATAAAATAGATTTTAAGTAAAAAATTCACAGATTGGGGGGGAAGGGAGCCAAGATGGTGGCAAAGTAAGGAGCTCCAAGAGTCAGCTCATCCTACAGGGCAGTTTGTAATCACCCAGAGCTACCTAAAGCACCTGTTTAGGGGTTCCAGGAGACCAGAAGAGCATCCTGCAACATCCTTGAAAGTATGGAAGGAGGAGACTGCCCATCTGCAGAGGAGATTTGTGAGTAGAGCCCTCATGCTGCAGAAGCCAGTGCCCATCCCCCATTTGTGGTGCAAGCTGCTTCGGTAGCTATTCAAACTCCATTTCCCAAAACGGGGGAGAAAGACATGGTATGACATGGACTTCAGCTACTGATTAGTAAATTCAGTGGTCTAAAGTATAATCCTAAGAACAGCTCAAGTTTAAATCTGTCCACGTCAGAAAGAGGCTGGTAGCTGCCATTTTGATTCCACCCCTGGTATGAGGGGAAGCAGGGCTGACTGAAAATCACAGTGCTGGCAGGGACCAGCTTCTTTCCACCCAGATCGGATTGCAGGTCTAGCCTAAACCCTTGCCTAGGCTTCAGCTCCTCCTCCAGCAGGGAGGAAGCTGGTGGGTCCTGCAACAGGCTCTCCAGGCAATTGTAGGTGCTTTCAGCCGGCACAGACTGGATAGTCGGACACCTGGGGCTGCATCCCCACATCCCAATAGAAAAGGAGAGGAGCTTGGTTCCTTAGCCTCTCTGAGCAACTGTAGATGTTTTCAGCCCACACAAACTGGTTTGCTGAATGCCCTCAAGTCCATCTCCACCTCTGCACCCCCATAGGATAGGAGGGGGCTGGTATACCCTCACCCTCTCAGGGTAACTGCAGGTGCTTTTGGCTTGTACAAACCCAATCATTGGGCACCTGTGGCTCCACTGCCACCCCCAATAAGACAAAAGAGGGACTGTTTGCCCAGCCCCTCTGGGTAACTCCAGGTGATTTTGGCCTACACAGCCTGGACTGGTGGGTACTTGTGTATCCACCCCCACCCCTCAATAGGAAAGGAGGGGGCTGGTGTTTCCACAGCCTTTCTGGGCAATGGCAGGCACTTCCGGCCTGCACAGACTGGACTGTTGGACACCTGTGGATCCACCCCAACTGCCCAATAGGGTAGGAGGTAGCTGGCATTTCCTCAGCCTCTCAGGGCAACTGCAGGTGTATTTGGCCCACACAGATTAAATTGTTCAGAACTCCAGAGGGTCCATCCTTACCCCCTGGCAGGGAGGGTGTGCCAGTGCTACGTCAATATACCTGGGCAACAGTGGTCATTTTGGACCCACACGGCACAGATTTCTGCCCACAACTGCAGCTCTATCCCTGCCCCAGGTAGAGAAGGAAGGGGTATGAAGCTTCATCAGTCTCTCTGGGCAACTACAGAGCCTTGTCCTGCACATCTTGGATTATTACACATGGCTGCAGCTCTGTCGCTACCCCTGACAGAGGAGAAAGGTGGGAGAAGCTTCATCAATTCCTGGGGCAATGTGGGCAGCTTCAGCCTCCATAGCTTACAGCACCAACTACATCATTGGCTCCTACTACACAACTAGCAAGGGAGAAAAAACAAAAAGCCTTAAACTAAATGGAGAAACTGCACCCAGAATAAATACATCTAGTAGGCCAGATGCAAAGACACCAACAAAAAAATTACAATCCATACCAAGAAACAGGGAGATATGGCCCAGATAAAGGAACATGATAAGCCTGCAGATGACATAAAGGAGTTGAGACAACTAATCATAGATGTTCAAACAAATCTTAATAAATTCAGTGAGTTGGCTAAAGACATTAAGGATAGTAAGAAGATACTGGGTGAGCACAAAGAAGAATCTGAAAGCATACATAGAAAAATAGCAGATTTTATGGTAATAAAAGATGCAATAAATGAAATTAAAAATACACTGGAGGCATAAAACAGCAAATTTGAGGAGACATAAGAAAGAATCAGTGAGCTTGAAGACATGGCCTCCGAAAGCGAACATACAAAGAACAGATGAAGAAAATAATGGGGAAAAAAATGAACAGGGTCTCAGGAAACTAAATGACAGCAAGAGATGTACAAATATACATGTCATGGGTGTCCAAGAAGGAGAAGAGAAGAGTAAAGGGGCAGAAGGAGTATTTGAAGAAATAATGGTAGAAAATTTCCCAATGCTATTGAAGGACATAGATATCCATGTCCAAGAAACACACTGTACTTTCATCTGAATAAATCTGAATAGACCAACTCTGAGACACATACAAAGCACTTTCTCTGATCATAATGGAATAAAGTTGGAAATCAACAAGAGGCAGAAAAAGGGAAAGTTCATAAACATATGGAGATTAAACAACACACTCTTAAATCAGTGGGTCAAAGAAGAAATTTCAAGAGAAATCAATAAATATCTTGAGACAAATGACAATGAGAACACAGCATATCAGAACCTATGGGATGTAGCATAGGCAGTGCTAAGAGGGAAATTTATAGCCCTCAATGCTTGTTTTAAAAAAGAAAGAGTTAAAATCAATGACCTAAGTACACAGCTGGAGGAACTAGAAAAAGAACAGCAAACTAATCCCAAAGCAAGTAGAAGGAATGAAATAAAAAGATCAGAGCAGAAATAAATGAAATTGAGAACAAAAAACAAAAGAGAATTAACAAAACCAAAAGTTGGTTCTTCAAGAAGATTAACCATTAGCTAGACTGACTAAGAAAAAAAGAGAAAAGATGCAAATAAATGATATAAAAAATGAAAACAAGAACATTACTACAGACCGCATAGAAACAAGAGAGATCATAAAAGGATACTATGAACAACTTTATGCCAAAAAACTAGACAATGTGGACAAAATAGAAAAATTCCTAGGAACATACAAACAACCTCCCTGACCCTAGAAGAAATAGAAGACCTCAACAAACCAATCACAAGTAAATAGATTCAACACAAGAAAATCAAGTAGCATAATACACCACATTAATAAATCAAAGAAGAAAAACCACATGATCTTATCAACTGATACAGAAAAGGCATTTGACAAAATACAGCATCCTTTCTTGATTAAAAATTCTACAAAAGATGGGAATTGAAGGAAACTTTCTCAACATGATAAAGGCCATATATGAAAAACCCACAGCTAACATTGTATTCAAAGGTGAAAGACTGAAAGCTTTCCCGTTGAAATCAGGGACAAGACAAGGATGTCCACTATCACCACTGTTGTTCAATATAGTGCTAGAGGCTCTAGCTAGAGCAGTGAGGCAAGAAAAAGAAATAAAAGGCATCAAAATTGGAAAGGAAGAAGTAAAACTTTCACTACTTGCAGACGATATGATCCTAAATCTAGAAAGTCCCCCAAAATCTACAACAAAGCTGCTAGAGCTAATAAATGATTTCAGTAGAGTGCCAGGATACAAGATCAATACAAAAAAATCAGTGGTGTTTCTATACAATTATAATGCACAATCTGAGGAGGAAGTCAGGGGAAAAAAAATTCCATTTACAATAGCAACTAAAAGAATCAAATATTTAGGAATAAACTTAACCAAGGATGTAAAGCACTTGTATTCAGAAAACTAATAATGCATTGCTAAAAGAAATTTTTAAAAAGACCTAAATAATTGGAAGAACATTCCATGCTCATGGATTGGAAGACTAAATATCATTAAGATGTCAATTCTACCCAAATTGACATAGATTTAATGCAATCCCAATAAAAATTCCACCAGCATTTTGTAAACAAATGGAAAACATAATTATCAAATTTATCTGGAAGAATAAGAGACCCTGAATAGTCAGAAATATCTTTTTAAAAAGGAAAAGTGAAGTTGGAGGACTCTTACTTCTGGACTCTAAATCATATTACCTAGCTACAGTGGTAAAAACAGCATGGTACTGGTATAAAGATAGACACATAGAACAATGGAACCAAACTCATGGTTCAGAAAGAGACCCTCACATCTATGGTCAAGTGATTTTTGACAAGACTGTCAAACCCACCCAGTTGGGGCAGAATCATCTGTTCAACAAATGGTGCTGGGAGAACTGGATATCCAAAGCCAAAAGAAAGAAAGAAGACCCCTATCTCACATCTTATACAAAAATTAACTCAAAATGGATCAAAGACCTAAATATAAAAGCAAGAACCATAAAGCTCCTAGAAGAAAATGTAGGGAAACACCTTCAAGACCTGGTGGTAGGTGGTGGATTCTTAAACCTTACACTGAAAGCATGAACAATGAAAGAAAAAATGGAAAAATGGGATCTCCTCAAACTTAAACACTTCTGTGAGTCAAAGGACTTCATCAAAAATGTGAAAAGGCAGCTCACTCAATGGGAGAAAATATTTGGAAACCACATATCCGATAAAGGTTTGATTTCTGTTCTACATAAAAAGATCATACAACTCAACAATAAAAAAGCAAGCAATCCAATTTTAAAAATGGGCAAAAGGTTTAAATAGACATCTCTCCAAAGAAGAAATACAAATGAACAAAAAGCACATGAAAAAATGTTCCATATCACTAGCTATTAGGGAGTTGCAAGTAAAAACAACGAGATATCATCTAACACTGCATAGAATTGCCATTATTAAAAAGACAGACAACAATAAGTGCTGGAGAGGATGTGGAGAAATAGGAACACTCCTTCACTGTTGGGACTGTAAAATGGTGCAGCCTCTGTGGAAGAAAGTTTGGCAGTTCCTCAGGAAGCTAAATATAGAACTGCCATATGATCCAGCAATTCCTCTACTAGGAGTATATCCAGAAGAACTAAAAACTATGACACAAACAGGCATCTGCTCACCAATGTTCATAGTGGCATTATTCACAATTGCCAAAAGATGGAAACAACCAATGAATGGTAAACAAAATGTGGTATATTCATATATTCATATGATGGAATACTATGCTGCAGTAAGAAGAAATGAAATTGGGACACATATGACAACATGGATGAAACTTGAAGACATTATGCTAAGCGAAGTAAGCCAGACACAAAAGGACAAATGTTGCATGGTCTCATTAATATGAATTAAATTCAAAGAATAAATGCATGGAGTTAAAACCTAGAGTATAGGTTATTAGGAGATAAGAGAAGGGTTGAGAAGAACTACTGATGCTTAATATATGTAGAAGTTTTAATTAACTTGACTGTAAAAGTGTGGAAATGTACAGAGTTGATGGTAACACATTATAGTGAGTAGTAGCTGGTTTATAAATGGGATTGTGGCTGAACAGCGTAGTTTGGGGAAGTAAATATCAATTGAAAGAAAGCTAGAAAATAATCTATGGACTGAATAACACAGTGAACTCAGAGGTGGACAAGAATTGTGGCTGATGGTACAAATGCAAGAGTGTCCTTCTGTGAGCCAAAGTGGATGTACATCATTACTGCAGGGTTTTGGGAATGTGGAGAAGCATGAGAAAAATACAATTGGTGTGACCTATGGACTGTGGTTAACAGCAATACCATAATATTCATCCATCAATGCTAAAGATGTACTATGCTGATAATGGGGGATACGGAAAAAGTGTGCCCAATATATGCTATGTACCATGGTTGGTGGTAATAGTCTGATGATATTATCTCATGATCTGTAACAAATATTCCATCATGGTGTGTTGTGTTGGTGAAGGGCTATTGTATGGGAATTCTACACATGTACATGATTGTTTTGTAATTTCACAACCTCTGTAATAAAAATATATTTTTTAAAAATAGGATGGGTTGGAAGAAAAATACACCAAATGTTAGATAGGGACTATAGTAGTAATATTTTGACGATACTCATGCATAGTTTGTAACAAATGTTTCACAACAATGCAAGGTGTTGGTGGAGGGGTGATATATGGGACCCCTGTATGATGTTATGCATGTTTATTTTGTAAGTTCACAACCTTTACTATACATTTATTGTTTATGCATGTTCATGTATAAAAGATATACTTCAATAAAAAATATATTAAAAAAAAAAGTTACAGGGGCCAAAGATGGTCTTTATATACTGAAAAAGGGGGTCAATTCAACAAAAAGACATAATGATTATATATGCAACTAACAGCAGTGTCCCAAAATATATTAAACAAATACTGACAGATGTGTAAGGGAGAAATAGACTCTTCTACATTAATAATAGGAGACTTTAATACACCACTTCTAAGTATGTATAGAACATCTAGATAGAAGATCAATAAGGAAATACAAGACTTCAACAATACTGTAAACCGGCTAGAACTAAGACATATTGTCACTGAACAATAATGGGAAACACATTCTTCTCAAGTGCACATGGGTCATTCTACAGGACAGGCTATATCTTAGGTCACAAAACAAGTCTCAATCATAAATTGTAGCTTCTCTGACCACAATGGATTGAAGATATAAATCAACAACAGAGGGATAAATGGAAAATTCATAAACATGTAGAAATTAAACAACCAATGGATGAAAAAGGACATCACAGGGAAATTATGAAATATCTTGATGTGAATGAAAATGAAATACACCAGACCAAATCTTATGGGATGCAACAAAGACAGTGCTCAAAGGAAAATTTATAGCTCTAAATGCTTACACTAAAAAAGAAAAAAGATTTCAAATCGGAGCCTTAACCTCAAAATTGGAATAATTAGAAAAAGAGAAAACTAAACCTAAAAAGGAAGTAGCAAAGATTAGAGTAGAGATAAATGAAATAGAGAACAACAACAATAAAAAAATAATAATAAAAAAATAGAGAAAATCAATAAAACCAAAAGTTGGTTCTTTGAAAAGATCAATAAAATGGACAAATCTTTAGCTAGACTGACAGACACAAAAAGGGAGCATATACAAATAATGAAAATCAGAAATGAAAAGGGGGACATTACTACCAGCCCTGTGGAAATAAAAAGGATTATAAGGGAATACTATGAACAACTATACACCAGTAAATTAGATAACCTAAATGAAATGACAAATACTTAGAAACATAAAAATTACCTACATGGACTCAAGAAGAAATAGATCTCAACAAACCAATTACTAGTAAAGAGATTGAATCAGTAATCAAAAACCTCCCAACAAAGAAAAGCCTAGGACCAGATGGCTTCACAGAGGAATTCTACCAAACATTCTAAGAAGACAACTCCAATCCTATTCAAGCACTTTCAAAAAACTGAAGAGGAGGGAACACTCCCTAAGTCATTCTATGAGACCAACATCACCCTCATACCAAAGCCAGATAAATATACCACAAGAAAAGAAAATTATAGGACAAATATGTCTTATGAATATAGATGCAAAAATCCTCAACAAAATACTAGCAAGCCAGATCCAACAGTACATGAAAAAGAATTATATACCATATTCAAATAGGATTTATCCCTGGTATGCTAGAGTGGTTCAACATAGAAAAATCTATTAATATAATACACCGCATTAGCAGAATGAAGAAAAAGCACACACGATCATCTCAATTGATGCAGGAAAGGCATTTTATAAATTCCAGCACCCCTTCTTCAAATAAACATTTAGAACACCAGGAATGGAAGGAAACTTTCTCAATGTGATAAAGGGCATATGTGAAAAATTGACGCTATCATCCTACTTAGTGGTGAAAGACTGAAAGTTTTCTCTCTAATATCAGGAACAAGATAAGGATGCCCACTGTCACCACTTATTCAACATTTTACTGAAAGTTCTTGCCAGAGCAATTGGGCAAGAAAAAGAAATAAAAGGCATCCAAGTTGAAAAGGAAGAAGTAAAACTTTCACTATTTGCTGAAGACATGATCCTATATATGGAAAAAATATATATTATATATATATATATATATGAAATAATATATATATGAAAACTCCACAACAAAGCTCCTAGAGCTAATAAATGGATTCAGCAAAGTGATGGAGTACAAGATTAACATGCAAAAAGCAGTAGTATTTTTATACACTAGCATGAACAATCAGAAGAAGAAATCAAGAAAAAAATTCCATTCACAATAACAACTAAAAGATTCAAATATCTAGGAATAAATCTAACCAAGGATGTAAAGGACTTGTACAAAGAAAACTACAAAACATTGCTAAAATAAATGAAAGACCTAAACAAATGAAAGAGCATTCCCTGTTTATAGATTGGAAAACTAAATATTGTTAAGATGTCAAAACTATCTAAAGCAATTTACAGATTCAACATAATCCCAATAAAAATTCCAACCACTTTCTTTGTAGATATGGGAAAGCCAATCATCAAATTTATATAGAAGGATAAGGTGCCCTGAATAACCATAGCCATCTTTACAAAAAAGAATGAAGTTGGAGGACTCACACTTCCTGTTTTAATTTGCTAAGGGCTGCGAATGCAAAATATCAGAAGTGGGTTGGCTTTTATAATGGGAATTTATTAGGATAAAACCTTACAGTTCTGAGAATGTTAAAATGTCCAAATCAAGGCATCATCAGAGATGTAGTCTCACCAAAGGTTGGCTGCTGGCAATCCTGGACTGCTGCCATATGGCAAGGCAAAATGGCAGCTGGTTTCTGCCTTCTCCAGACTCACTTTCTCCCCGAGCTCAGCTGTGGGTGATCTTGCAGTTGGCTTATCTCTCCCTGGGCCTCGACTCTTCAGATTCAGGCTGCTTCACTGATTCCAGCCTCTCTCTGTCTCTCAGCCTCTTGGGGTTTCTCTGTCTTTTTGAGGCCATAGGTGATCCTGGAGTCCTCTCTCACATGGCAGGGTAAAAGCTTACAGTTCTCTTTCTCTGAGTGCCTCTGATTTCACTCCTCAGTTTATACAAGACTCCAGTAAAAGGATTAGGACACACCCTGGGCCCCACAATCTAATCAAAAGCCTTTAACTGAAAATATCTAATCAAATGTGATCTAATCGAAAGGACCCTTAACTGAATCTAACCAAAAGGTCCCACACACAATATGCTTACATGCACAGAAATGGGTTAGCTTAAGAACATAATTTTCTGGAGTCAAAAAACAAAACAAAACAAAACAAAAAACAAAAACCCTCAAACCACCACACTCCTTGATCTTAAAACTTATTAGAAAACCACAGTAATCAAAATGGCATGGTACTGGCACAAAGATAGACATAAAGACCAATTAGAATTTAATTGAGAGCTCAGAATTCAACTCTCACATATATGGCCAACTGATATATATATTTTTAAGATTTATTTTATTTATTCCCCCTCCTCCCCCCATTGTTTGCATTCGCTGTCTGCTCTCTGTCCATTCACTGTGTGCTTTCTGTGTCTGCTTGTCTTCTCTTTAGGAGACACCAGAAACCAAACCTGGGAGCTCCCATGTGGGAAAGTGGCACTCAATCGTTTGAGCCACCTCCGCTCCCCTCAACTGATTTTTGACAAGGGGACAAGGACTACTTAATTGGGAAGGAATAGTTTCTTCAGCAAACATTGTTGGGAAAACTAGATCTTGATTTGCAAAGGAATGAAGGTGGACCCCTACCTCACACCATATACAAAAATCACCTCAAAATTTACCAAAGGAATCAATATAAGAGCCGGAACTAGAACATACTAGAAGAAAATGTAGGGAAGCATCTTGAGGACTTTGTGTTAGGCAATGGTTTCTTAGGCTTTACACCCAAAGCAAAAGCAACAAAATAAAAAATAAAAAAATGAGACCTCATCAAAATGAAAATCTTTTGCACCTCAAAGGACTTTATCAAGAAAGTAAAATGTCAACCTATACAATGGGAGAAAATATTTGGAAACTATATATCTGATAATGGTTTAATATCCAGAATCTATAGAGAAATCCTTCAACTCAACAACAAAAAGACTAACAACCCAATTTAAAAATGGGCAAAAGACTTGAATAGACATTCTCCAAATAGAATATACAAATGGCCAAAAAGTATTTGAAAAGATGCTCAATATCATTACCCATCAGGGAAATGCAAGTCAAAATCATGAGATACCATTTCACACCCACTAGAATAGCTACTAGTCAAACCTGGAAAATTACAAGTGTTGGGAAGGATGTGGAAAAACAGGAACACTCATTCATTGCTGGTGGGAATGTAAAATGGTGAACTGCTGTGGAAGACAGTGTGATAGTTCCTCAGAAAGTTAAGTATTTAATTACCATGTGACCCAGCAATCCCACTTATAGGTATATACCCCAAAGAATTGAAAGCAGGGACTTAAATAGAGATACTTGCACAACCATATTCATTGCAGCATTATTCACAGTTGTCCAAAGATGGATGCTACCCACATGTCCATCAAACGATGAATGGATAAACAAAATGCAGTATATACTCACAATGGAATATTAGTATTCAGCCATAAAAAACAATGAAGTTCTGGTACATGCAACGACATGGGTGAAACTTGAAGACATCATGTTGAATGAAATAAGACAGACACAAAAGGACAAATATTGTATGATCTCACTGATACGAAATAATTAGATATGCAAACTCCTAGTCAGAATCTAGAATATAGGTTACCAGAGGATGGGGTGTGGGTAGGGAATAGGGAGTTAAGGCTTAAATTGTACCAAGTTTCTATTTGGGATGATGGAAGTTTTCGTAATGGATGGTGGTGATGGTAGCACAACATTGTGAACGTAATCAACAGTACCAAATTATATATTTGAATGTGGTTAAAAGTGAAAATTTTAGGTTGTATATATGGTACTATAATAAAAAACAATCCATAGACCTGCACAACAGAAACAGTGAACCTTAAGTTAAAACATGGACAGTAGTTAATAGTACAATTATAAAAATGTGCTTTCATCAGTTGCAACAAATGTACCACACCAATGCAAGGTATTAACAACAGGGTGGTACAAGGGAATCCTGTATTTCATGCATGATTGTTCTGTAAACCCACAACTTTTATAATAAAAATAAATAAATAAAAGTTCGAATTCTTAGAAATGGGAAAACAAAACAATCCACAAAAACCAACCTATCCTGCCTGACATGGTGCCCAAGGACAAAAGTAAAACAATCAATGATGTTCCAATCTTCATTTATAACCAGATGATTACAAAGTCTGGAATATGAAAGTTTTATTTTTCCCTACCACGGTCAAAGGAAGCCCAGAAAATAACACATAACAAACTTTATTTCCCTGTTTGTTGTCCGTTAAATCCAAAGTCATCAAACCTTTAAAATATTAACTTTGTTTCAGAAATATTTCTATCCTTACCAGGAGAGTAAATTTTCTTCTTCAAGAGACTGAGATGAACTATCCAAAAGCTAGTGTATTTCGAACTGTTCTCTGGGCCATCTTCATGAGCTCCTCCTGGGATGTTTGGCACAAATGCTGATTCCCTGATCGTGGTCTCCTATTATGAATACTGTAGTTCTTAATTTCTAGGATACTCTGTAATCTTGATCTTTATTTTTATATGCTATTAATGTTACATTTTCAACATAATCTCTGAGTTTAACATATTTCAATATTAGAGAAGAAAGAGTCCAAACACAAGGAAATCACAATTTTGCATAAAAGAATTTTATTTACTGGTCAGATCCCAATGAATAACGTTGGTCATTGCTTGATTCTGCTAAAATTTCTAAGAAAGTGTACAGTGCATCACCAAAAGCTGTGTAATTGGATTGTGTAGAGTAAAAGAAAACACCATAAATCCTTATTCTTTGATAAGATTTTAAAAATATAAAAATGAAAAAAAAGCAAAAACAAAAGCAGTATTCAAAAATAATAATAAATGTCACCTTGAACTATTTACAGTTAAATGCCTTTTTAATAAGAGAATGCTCTCTGCTTAATTATTTTACTCACATTATACCTATTCCTTACAGGTTGTCTCCCTCCCACATCTGACCTTTATTTAAGCTTTCTCCCATTCCTGTCTTCATGAAACAGTCATCACCTTCTATTCTCTTGTTCATCTTTGAACCTTCGACACTCCTTTTCGCTCCTCTTAAATTGCCTCTAATTCTATTCACCAGACATTTGTTAAGCACCTAATATGTGCCAGGCACTGTGATAGAAGCAGGGGATAGATACATAGATGAAAGGACATTGACCTCCTCAAGAAGCTCACACTGTGAGCTGAAATGAAAAACAATGCTGTTCACATTATTTTCCATGAAACCCCAGGAGGCCCCGTGAAGTAAATTTGGGGATTTCTTGAAACAAAGTGTTCTCATGGAGGGAGGGTCTGTCAACTTGGCCCGCTCCACCATGATCTGAATTTGCAATTCTGCTTTTCTTTTGGAAGCACAGCCTATGAAATTGCAATCGAGGTCTACAGTTTGAATGCAGGGGTCCTGAACTCGTAGCAAGCATGAACCACATGTTGTGCAGAGGGGACCAGCTGCCTCAATTTGTTTTGGGGGAGGCTAGTCTTTCAATAGCTGTCTACAAGTTCCAAGTTTGAAAAGCCCTTAATCCACCAAAAATACTAAATCTGAACAATAGATTGATTTTAAGGAACTCTCCCCTGATTACGTCCCCCTGGACTTGCAAGAAGATGCTCTAAACTCGAATCTTTTATAAATGTCCAGCAGGAGCTCTTTTTATTACCTCCACACATTCTTGTTTCTTAGTACTTTTCCATGAACATTTTCTTTGCCTCAAATATAAAAGCAGCAAAATAAGCCTGCAGATGATTTTTTTTTTTTCCCTTTCTTTCATCATGATAGAACCCAAAGCAAGCTCAGCTTTTGTATTTGGACTACATCTGCTTTGCCAATGAGGCCTAGAGAGACCCATGGTAGTTACTCTAAGAAAAAAAAGGTAATCCATGGAAAAACAAAAACTATATGGAAACAAAACTAAACCATACCCTCATTGCCTCATCTTGTTCCATGTGTGGCAGATCATGTCCCTACAAACATTTGGAAATATTTCTCAGTCACAATGAATCAAGTCCAGACCATGGTAGCAGGCTTCACTCTCATAGCTTGTAGCATACTCTTTTTGAATTCACACAGCCTGCTGCTGAACGATCATGAAGTGAGTTTTTATAGGGAACTGCTGTCCTTGATCCCACACCTTTCCACAGGTTATACAAGGTTACATCTCAATACAGTTTCCACCCAATTAGATGGTACTCTCTTATCCACTCAAGAGTTTTAGTGCCAGATTCAGAGCTTCCTCACAAGCTGGTTCCCAGCCCTTTGGATCTGAAGGCAACTTCGGGAGTTGGTATTATTCCCATGTTACATTTGGCCTGCCCTACTCTATGTTAGGGTAAACATGACGTCTGAAATATGTGAAGAGAATGTGAAGAGCAGGGAGTATGGGTGGGGGAAGAAGGAGGTGATCATGCGCAAGCTTCTTGCTCCATTGTGCATATATTTTCAGTGTAACAGTGTGTATTTTGACACACAGGGCTTGTGATATTTCCTTAAAGACATAACTCGCCCTGAAAAGCGCATTTGGCAAATGTGGCCACGAACATGTATGTGTGTGTGTTTATGATAAAATTGTGTCATGAGGTCATGTGTCAAGTCCTGTGAGTGTGCCATTCCTGGCCCCTCCCCCACTGTCACACCCACTTCACTAGCAAGGGAATGCGGATGGGTTACACCTGGTCAGTTTGATATTCAGATGCTTCTGACAGGCTTTCTGAGAAGCTTAGGAAATTCTCCTGGTACTCGGAGCAAACAATCTCATAGCGGTAATGCCGGAACTCCACAGCAAAGGTGCCAAAGTAAGACAGGAAGCACATGACCAGGCCCCACTGGATCCTGGCTGCATACATGTGGATGCCTTGGGCCATGAGGATGAAATCTGGGGAGAACTGGTCAAGGAAAGTAACGCCGTTAGCCATATTAAAACTGGACTCTCTTCTGGGCAGACACAGGTGACAGGAAATGTCTGCTCTCCCCCTTGCTAGCAAAATTGGTAGATTGACAGAACTTCCTGAATGCAAACATCTACATGAATAACAGTAGATAACATTATCGAGCTCTTATTTTGTGTCAGACATGATTTTTTGTTTGTTTGAGGTACTGGGGGCCGGGGATTGAACCTGGGACCTTGTATGTGAGAAGCTAGCACTCAATCACTGAGCCACGTCAGCTCCCCTGAGTTTGTTTATTCGTTTATTTCCTTGTTTGTTATTTTGTTTTTAGGAGGCACCAGGAACTGAATCCAGGACCTCCCATGTGGGAAGCAGGCACTGAACTGCTTGAGCCATATCCGCTCCCCGAGACATGGTTTTAAGTGTTTGAATGGATGATCTCACTTAATCCTCACAACAACTCTATCATCACTTCATTTACAAATAGGGAAACCGGGGCCAAGAGAATAACTTACCTGATGTCCCACAGGTATTAATTAGTGGAGCTGGGATTATGAAGTTCAGTATCCATGTATTCAATCACTATACTATATAGCCACCTAATAAACCATGAGATTAGCAAGAGGATTACAATTCCAAACTAAGTAGTTGACCAGAAAAATAAAACTAACTTGTAAAATCACTGCAAATGGCTGTGGATTCACAGTCATTATTATGTCTGTAAAAATTATTATGAGCATGTCAAATTGTTAACTACCTCCATATAAGCTGGGTTTGTCTCTGCATTGCTGTTAATAACTGAGTAGCCCCACTTACCCTTCTGTCTAATTTTCACTATTAGCTTTCAGATAATACTTAGCAGAAAAAAGAACTGCAGTAGTGCAATGAAAACCCAAGCATTAATATATAGGCTAGTTTCATTTCTGGTGTCACATTTAAACTTGTGCCTAAATAAAAATATGCAATTAAAAAAAATAAACAGATGAGACTCCTATGCCTGAATATTTATAACCTCACCCAGTATATATATGGATAGGAGCTGGGAAGGAGAACACTTTGAAAGGCCAAGAACTGAATACATTTATTCAGAAAAATAAAAAATATCCTGTTAGAATTAGTTCTGTTTTCAAAACTGGATTTAAAATCTTGAGAAATTTTGAGATGGAAAAAGAGCGTATGAAACCACTTTAGCCAAACTTTGCTCTCCTGACTAGGCCTGGATCCATTCACCTGAGAATCAAGAAATAGTTTCAGGTGTTCAGAAATAACACATATCAGAACCATTTTGTATAAGCTCAAAAGTCAGAAAAATTTAAAGCCTGTCCACACTCTTCTGACTGAGTGTTCAAAATACTGCCAAAGCAATATTAACTTACAACTAAATTAACAGGGAAAGGATACTCTTCAAATTGACAGAGTTTTGACTTTTTTACTCATATTTTATCAGGTTGCTAGCAAAAAGCAAATTTTTTTGGCTTGGATTTCAGTTTCTTAAATGTTCTCTATGAAATGTTACTGGTTACCAGAGAAATGATAGAATGGCAGTTCCTGAGGGAAGAAGATATAAAAAACCCACACTAACTAGAGAAGGTTTCTGGACACTAAAAGTAGACTTCATATTTTAAAGCCAACTTTCTCTAAGACTAGACAGTTAAGAATACAAGAGCTGAGCCCGACTTTAAATCTTGAGCCATCAAGTATTCTTTGTTGTGATCATTAAATGAGGATTAAAAGAATTGATACATTTAAAGTGCTTTGGAGAGTGACTAGCACACAGTAAATGCTCACTAAGTATTTGCTATTATTATTATGATTGAAGTTGAATAGTTGTGTTAACTATACAGTTTACCATTAGGGAACTTTTGTTCCTTTCTCCTCAGATTTCCTGAGGAGGAAGACCTATTACAGTGAACGTATCTGATACGCCACCCCACAAAAGGAGTGATTGATCTGATTGGTGGATTCGGAACTGAAAGGCTTCCATTGGGCCATGGTAGAAGTAAATGGAGTCATTGTGATCCATGTTAGGTCACATCGAGTCTCTTCCTGATGCCTGTGGGAGGTTAAGAATGTCTGTCTGCTACTGGTAGGATAAATTAAACTCTTGGGTGTGAGATAGGGACCTGTGGCCTTCCACTTAATCAGGATTCCTTCTTCCCATCTGACAACTTGTGACTGTTCTCAACTTGTTCAAATTCTGAGAAAGGAAATAAATAGCACCCCGATACCTCAAAAATAATTGTCTAGAAAAACTATACATGTAGTGGTAATCTATTTCTTGAATTTACTTCCCAGAAGAGTTTAGTTAGTTTCCTAACTAAATATAAATAGATTTAGCCATTGAAATTCATTTTGGAGTTAACAAATTAAATGAAATAGGGTCATTCATAAAGTCACAAATAAAAAAAATTAATATGGAGAAAAAATTTACAATTCTCTTTTGGTTATGCAATGTATGTTTTTCTAAAAGGAGAATTTTTTCACAATTAGTGATAAGGAACATGACATCATTCCTATACATTGAAACTAAAACAAACCTGAAAAGGCAGTGCTTGTTTTTTTGTTGTTGTTGTTTAGTTCTCCATCTCATCTTTGATATAAAAAATTGGTCTGAGTGTATTTGTTTTTAAACCCATTTTCTTTTCTGTTTTGTCTAAGATTCTGAGATGATCTGACAGTTTATCCTAATCCCCTGGGAAAGGCAATCATCTCATCTACATAGACAAGTTTTCTGTGTTTTAATCTTACTGAAAAAGAAACTTTTCACATTCAAAGGATACAGAGTACCACACAGAGAGTGACAGATGCTGATAGAATAACTCTCGGAATTCCAACTTTCCGTCCTTCATTCTTGATGTTGACTTTGAGGGTCAACATGGCCTGAATCCAGCAAGTTAATGTGCCAAATCCAAAGGTCAAGGAAGTTCCGACATTATGGATTTCTTCATCATTTGTGAGCTAAGGAATGAAGAGATTGGCATGTGGGGGCCCATTTAGAAAAGAAGACCCAAAAGCCATTGGAGTGAGGGAGGGAGAAAAGATAGGAAAAGGAATACCAATAACCATCAATATTAGAAAGATTGGATTCCTTCATCCCCATGTGGCTCCGTGTCTTTTCTCAATTGGTTTGAACTCTGAGGGGAAGAAAGAAAATAAAAAGTACTCCCAAACCTCAAAAACATTTGCCTAGAAAAACCAGACAGGCAGTGGTAATTTATTCCTTGTATTTATTTTCCAGAAAAGCTTTGTGGGAAAGTAAAAGAAAACAGTAGGAGACTTACACAAACAAGAGAAATGTCAAGGTCGCTACAAGCATATACCCCGAACTGTGTCTTTCAGGATAAGAAAATGAGACTCAGCATCTGGCTGTGTATTTACTGACACTGTGTGGGCAATTCTAGGCAGGCCAAGATTTTATTGCCATAGACAACTAATAAGACGTGGGCTGTTCTTCACTCCTACAAAATTGTAATGTGACCAAATCAGTGTTAATGAGAATTGTTTCCTTGTTTTCCTATAGTATTAACAAAAACTGTCACCTATGAGCTTCTGCTATATTTGGTGACCCATTATAGGGCAATAGTGTTTGAAGATTTCATGAGCCAGGCTTTTACAGAATTAATGGGTTAAATAGGACCCTTTGCATTGTTTCAGTTAAGGGTTAGAGTTGTAAACTTCCCAAATCATTATCCACCAGCACTGAAAAATTTGTCACTTAAAACACCTTTTGTAATTGCATATATATATATATGGTTTTATTTTTTTGCATATATAATTTTAATTGCACATATAAGAAAATAAAATCTACTGTTGAAGAGATGGCTTTTAAAACATGGTGAAAATGTTATGTTTTTAAATTGCCAGTGCCTTCAGATATTTTGTTGTCTTACATTGCTGTGAACAATGATAGTATCAAATCAATACTGCTTTTCCTTTAAAATTTTTTCTATTGATTTTGCTTGTATAATTTTTTTACTTTTCTTTGGAAGAAGCCACTTTCCCCCCTTAGAGTTCAAAAGATGTATTTTCACAACTTATTTTAAATAATAATTCCTCCAATCAAATTTTACTTCTAGTAAATTGGTTTTCCCATGCTGTGCACAGTATATTCATTTATTTTTTGCTTAATTTTACAAATAGATAATATAGTCAAATGGTTCAAACTTTTTAAAAATATGAAAGGGTATAAGTAGAAAGCCGTATGCTAGCATGTATGATTTCTCCACAGGCAACTGGTTTGTTTCATGTGTATTCTCTGTAGACATTCCATTTACACATAAGCAAATAGATCTGTATTCTTTTCTACCTCCTTTTATACCAACACGAACTATTCTACCTTACTTGTTTTCACTTTATGATATATCTTGGAGAATTTTCCATATTAACTTATATGAAATATCCTTATTGGGTGTTTTTTGGTTTTTTTTAAATAAGGCTACCCTATATTCCATTTTGTTTCTTAAGTTATTTAAACTATTGATGGACATTTTAGTTACTTCTAATTTTTTGCTATTTCAGACAATAATGAAAATATGGTCTGAGAGTTTTTGTTTTTAAACCCATTTACTTTTCCATTTTGTCTAAGATTCTGAGATGATCCATTTCACATGTGTGCAAGGATATTTAGGGGATAAAATTATTCCTAGTAGGTCAGGAGAAATGATAGTTACTGAGCACTTTACTATCTGCCTGCACCTGCAGCACACCAGGCGAGTAGGAGAAAGACCCTCACCAGAATCTCAATGGAAAATGCCCTCTGCCCCTAAAAGTTTGGAGCTTAACAGGATAAGGTCTCAGATACTTTCCTTATAAGCTATTGAACCAGGAAAACTCGTTCCCCAAGACTTCCCCTGGCACATAATTGCCACTCAATAAATATTGTTTACTTGATGAATTGTTTGACAAGCTATCTACCAATGCCTCTATTTTTTATTCTATCCCATATCACACTAGACAACCAGTTAAGTTGCATTCTTGGAACACAATGGCGAAGACTATGGTGGAACCACACTCACTGAGCTATATTTCTTATCCTGACTTATACTGAGGGTCAGGATAAGAAAAGGCCTTAGGAAATTCACTACCATATTTGCAGTAAGAATGCAAATGCATATTGAGGGTCTTGAATGCCTATGCCATCTATATTTCTTTCAACAGACAGGGGGGAGGAATGTGACAGAACTGGAATTCGACTACAAGGAGAAAATTACTAATAGCATATGTATATAGCATAGGTTGGAGGATGACAGGAGAGAATAGAGGCAGGGAAATTAGTTAGGTAACTACCATGACAGTGCAGGGGTCTCCTTGCATATTTTAGAAATGAAGTCATTCAGTCAAGAGATGGCTTATAAATCAACAGCACTGACCTATATAGGTGAACGTGGTTAAAAGGGGAAACTTCAGGTTGTATATATTACTAGAATAAAAATTAAAAGATAAAACTTAGCATCATACAACACAGTGAATCCTAGTATAGACAAAGGACTATCGTTAATAGCACAAGTATAAAAAGGCTCTTTCATGAATTATAAAAAATCTATGATACTGATACAAGGTAGTAATAAATAGGATGGTATATGGGAAATATACACCTAATGTAAATGATGGACGCTAGATCTATTTTAGTAATCTTTCACCAATTGTAACAAAGATAACTACTGTTTTAAAAAATAGTACAATTATTTAAAAAGTGCTATCATCAAATGTAACAAATGCTCCATACCAATGCAAGGTGTTGGTGGTGGGGTGGTATATGGGAATCCTGTATTTTGTGCATAATTGTTTTGTAAACTCACTTCTCTCACAAAAAGAAAGATGGGTTATAATATTGGCAAGGAAAATTATTCTTAAAGGTTGTGGTGTTGGGCTTCTGAACTCTCTTTATATAAGTGTTAAGTCATCTAGAGAAATTCTGGGCTTTCAAACTTAACTCCCACAATAGCTTGCAAATCTGATATGCAAGCTCCCATCCAATAAGGATGTTTAGTGGTCCCATTCGTTTTCCAGAAAGGTACATTAGGACACAATTTGTTAGGAAACAATATATGTAAAGCACTTTGAAATCCTTTGTAGAAGATATATAGCTGTTTTCATAGTTACTTTTCCCAAAGCCAACACACTGTATTTCAAATACATAGTTAGCACCCTGACATGTCTAGAGCAAACACAGGCAGATTAGGCTGAACGACCGTACGGAATGACTGCTGGAGACCCTGCATCTATTGGGAACCAGTGTTTGAAATGTTATTTCAGAATTATATGGGCCGTGTAGAAACTAATCACTTTGTTTTGTTTGTCTATAACCAGGTTTTTAAAAAAATGTAATCAAGAGATACCACAGTGGCTATGATAATAATACAGGTGAAAGCCTTACCAGTGTGAGAGGAAGGTGAAAAAAGGCCAAGTGAAGTACCTGAAAATTACCAAGTAAGGTCATTCCAAAGGAAGCCAGACACAGGGCCACCAATCCACTAATATTCAACCACGGGTTTAAAACCTTTGGTTTCAGTTGTATGAAGCGCAGAACAGCTACCACTAGAGCTAAGAATAAAACAAAATGTTAAAATTTGAAAATTTTAAATCATACATCCCGACTATGGGGCAGAGTTCTAAAGCTACAATGAACAAAATTAAACTTTTCACCACAGGCCTTTTAAAATCTCCAACTGACAGACAACTTTTTAAAAGAAATTTTCTATGCTATGCTTATTATTATTTAAATGTTCTATTATACCAAACCTGAGGGAGGCAGAGAAGAATGGAAGCAGCAGTGCTTTATGTTATTTGGGTAATGCAAGGATGATAGAACTGTTAATTGTGTTCTCAGAGTTCTTAAAAACAAGGTGAGCACAGGACAGACTGGCTTAAGAGATCATTGCAGAGGCTTGACACACGTAACAAGTAAGACAGGGATAAAGAGACCATAGCACAGAAATTCTCTGATCTGATCAGCCTTTAGCTTAGAACAGGGTTAGACCATAAAAGATAGGAAAATGTGGGGAAGAAGAAAGGGTTACCACATCTAGACAAATCTGCTGGTCCTTATGCCAGAAATCATTCCTGGGGAAAGAAAGGAAGATAAAGGGAAGCTTACAAATCCCTTTATGACTGATTTTACTCCCACTTCCCTTTGAATCTTCCGGTAGGTGTTTGTGCCCAAGGACAAAGACACAATCCAAATTATAGCAGTTAGTATAATCAGTTTTATGAAATCTGTACTTTAACATAGCAGATCTGGGGCTTTGGTATGTATTAAAAATCATAGCTATTATATTGAGAAAGCTTAATTCTTCTAAATGATGTTAATTACTCATTTCAAAAGACTACTCTTCCTTTCAAAGCAAATTATTATCTGAGAATTTGCACAGATAATAAGGGAAGTTACTTAGTTTTCAAATCTGACTTCTAATATTAACTTGAGGATGATCCAGACTGAAGCCACTAACCTAAGAATCACCTTTTATTAATTGTTTAGTGTAGAGATATTTTTGTATTTACTCAAAAAGCTGGGACTGTTAAAAAATATATATATATATATATATATAACATTTTTGTAAGCAAATACATATGTGCATATATATTTATATATCATTTTGCAAATGTTTGTATGTATTGTGAGAATTTTGATTTTTACCCATAATAAAAAAAAAAAAAAAAAAAAAAAAAAGCTGGGACTGTTAGTCTGTAAACGATGAAAAAGTACTTTCAATTAGTATAAATTATATGTAGATATAAGGAAATGCACTCACTACTTCCTAAGACAATTTATTTTTACATTAAGGTTCAGCAGGAAAGACAATTAGACATTCAAGAATTACCCTATTTATACAGCAATTGAATAGGTAATTATTTGCTAAAGATTTTACCTTAATTACAGGCCATTAGTAGCCATTAATATCCATAAATTTGCATTTCCCAAGTATTCTGAAATTCATGGCCTGTAATTTCAAGCTCTGCAGCTAAGCTCACTGAGTAGACTTTAAGTTCTAAGTACCTCTGATCAAAGAGAGGTATACAACTTGATTAATATTTGGATTTTGGAAACAAAATGGAAATAAAGCATAATTTATGAAATCTCTAATTATTCAGCCCTGTTTTGTTATATTTCAGTTAATGGCCACTATTGATCAGAAAATAAATTAAATACTTGAACGACAATAGTTTCTCGAACTAATGGTTTGAGGGTCCTAGTTGGAGTTATAATACATCAAAGGTCTGTTAATAATGACAATAACTATCCTAAAGGATAAAAAAAAAAAGAAGTACAACTTCTTATTATTTTTTAGGATGGGAATAGGAGGAGTAATTCAACATACAGAACTCTGACACAAAGTCATCATCAGATGAAGAAGCCATTAGATCGAGAACAGAAACCTCAACATAGGGTACGATGGGACACACTTGCTAATTAATTGTGTGTGCGTATTAGTCAGGGCATAATGACAAAACACCGTGATAGCACATTTAATTTATTTTAAAAATTACTAATGAAAATTATTTCTCTGGGAACTCTCTGGCTGTCATTTAGTTTGGAAGGATAGGATCATGCTGGAACTGTGGCCTAAGCCATAAACTACTGATGAAGCAGACACCAAAATGGCTCTTCATGTTGACTTACCCATTCAAATAGTTTGTTCCACTCTGCCCAAGGGAAGTGAGTTAATAGTATTCTTTGCATAATCCATTTCTCACAATAAATCATTTCCTGGGCCCAGCATTACTAGTCTTCCCTTTTGTAATATGGATGACAAATCATTTTATCATGAACAGATGAAGAATTTAAGGAGGAAAAAGAAACATATTTGAAGGCTGGAATTCAATCCAATACTCCTAACTTCCATAATTGCATTTCAAATACCATACTTTGTCCTTTTTGCCTATTACCTCCGTTATCAATCAGCTCAGATAAAATATTCTTTCTGCTGAAAACAGATTCTACTTAAGTTTTTAGGTTGCAGAAATAATAAAGATTCTGGCCTGACTTAGTTACTAAGTTGCTAAGACAAATACCATTCAATGGGTTGGTTTAAAACAGCAATTTATCGGCTCACGGTTTCAGAGGCTAGGAGGCTTGCTATGTTCCTAAAGACTGTGGTGCTCTGGTGCCTGCCTCCTGGCAATCCTTGGGGCTCCTTGGCCTTCCTGACACCTGGCGATGTCCTCTCCTTTCTTTTCCTGTTCTGCTGACATTCTGCTTCTGCTCCTCCATGTGGCTTTCTCTTCATACAGCCTCTAGTAGTAGGATTAAGGCCCACCCTCATTCAGTTAGGCCACATCATAATTAAAAATATCATCGTCAAAAGGTCCTATTTACAATGGGTACACACCCACAGGGATGGATTTGGATTAAGAACATGTTTTTTTCTGGGCTACATAATTCAACCTGCTATATGGCCTTTTAACCATTTTTATTAACACCTAGGTTTAAATGGAGGCAGGTCCAGAGTATTTGTTATGAAGTCTGATTTCAATCGAGTAATGATTTAATTATACTTTCCTCAAAGAGACTTGTGAGCAGCAGGGCAATTCCAAAGTCATCTCTATATATGCCAAACAGCTTTGACCACAGTCACACTCTGATCAACAGAAATAATTATAGTTTCATGAAAAATTTTAGTTTTTAACAATTTTAGCAAAGATTTTTAGAAGCCACTCTTTTGCTTTTGGTATTCAGAAAAGTCTTTTGCTTTGCAAGTGTTATTTATTTAATGTATCTGTCTATTTTAAAGGAGTCCAAATATTAGAATAATTGTTCATTCCTGATTTTTAAAATTAAACTTTTTTCTTTTGAGGCTGATTGGGTTTTTAAAGCTCAAAACGGAAAATAAAGTCTCTTCATTGCAGTTCTAAACTGGTGTCTAGCCAAATTCTTTTCGTTTTGTTTAGTTTTATTGTTTATACACCAGTAATTCCTATTTATGACTGCGGGAGAACATGACAGTCAATATGTTTTGGCTGAAGGAGGGAGAGCGACTGCTATTAGGTGACTGAAATCATTCAACTAATAGCTTTATCCTCACCACCTCCCCAGGGCAGGAAATAACATTTCTTTCAAGAAATTTGTCTTAGGTCTTTTTTTGCCCCAAGGGAAAGACTAGTGTTGATTCAGAACTAAGAGCATAACTGGTTCTGTAAGGAAAATACTTGAGCATTCAATCTTTGATTAGTCCATCAAAAAGATAAAAGATCTTTGCTAACTAATTTTATTTATTTATTTAATTTTTAAAATTATTTATTTATTTATTTTATTTTATTTTTATTTTTTTTATTTTTCAAGATTTTATTTATTTACTCATCCATCCCCCCCTTGCTGCTTGTGCTCGCTGGGTCAGCTAACCACGCTGTGCGGGCGGGCTTGCCTTCACCAGGAGGCCCCGGGAACCGAACCCGGGGCCTCCCATATGGTAAACGGGAGCCCTACTGATTGAGCCACAGCCGCTTCCCTGCTAACTAATTTTAAAAAACGTTTCACCAACTCATTTGTAGATTGTAAATAGTATTCTATACAGCTGCCAAAATACAGTGACTTATGGGCAGCCTGGGTTATTTCTTAAAATCAGTTATAGGTCTAAAGTCTGAGGTATAATAGGGACAGGCCTGGGGAGACAAAGGCCTTCAAAGTTTAGAGCAGGAAAATAATTAGTAAACTGATTCTTTTTTTTTTTTTTTTTTTGAGTACTGGGACTGAAGATTGAACCCAGGACCTTGTATGCGGGAGGCAAGCACTCAATCACAGAGCCCCACTGGCTCCCCTGAGTTGGCTCCCTCGTCTGCTTGCTCATTTGTTTCTGCTTGCTGTTTGTTCGTTGGTTTTTGCTCGTTGTTTGCTCTTGTCTGCTCATTGATTTTTTTTTTTTTTTTTTTTTTTTTTTGCTTGTAGTTTTTGCTCGTTGTCTGCTTTTTGTTTGTTTTCTTTAGGAAGCACTAGGAACTGACCCCGGGACCTCCCATGTGGAAAGCAGGCGCTCAATTGCTTGAGCCACATCAGCTCCCAAACTGATTCTTTTTAACTCCCAAGTGGATAAATAAATAACTCTTGGTTGGCTCCCATTGAACACTAATCTTAATCAGATTTGTGTTGAACAGATGGCCCTAAAAATCATGAAAGATAAAGAATAAACATTGGATGTTGCAATACCTCAAAGCAAGGACTACTAAAAGCTTAATTGCTTCTTGGTGGAGCAGGGAAAGACTGGAGCATAAGATGAAGGCAAATGTCATCTGGAAGATGGGAACTTGTCTTCAATTCTTTGATTTTGGAAATGCTTTTATGATTAATTAATTATTAGCTTTGTAACTGGATAAATTGGTGAGCTGTGCAAACTGGTGCTTTTTAAGATTATACACTAAAGACTACTGGGAAATATCAATTTGTCTTAAGAATATGAGAGAAACAAAATGTGGCTTTCAACATGTTCACTGGTTTCTTTAAATCACAATGGAGGACAGACAGTTGTGACAACTATTTTATAAGGGCAGGTTCCTACGTGTTGTGATTAAATAAGGTAGGATTTGTACTTAGCATTGTGCTTGGAATAGTGATTACTCTTAATTATTGTTATTATTGCACCCTCTGGGGTTGATCATATGAGCAGGTGCCAATGTGCAGGTCTACGTGGTGTGATTGCAGAGAGGCTGGAAAAGGTCCCTGACCCTGCAATTCAAGATTCGCTCCCCGGGCTCTGCACTCTATTAAATCCAGACATTTCCTTAGCAGTCATTTATGTCTTGGTATGAATATATTTATTGGATCTTTTCATAAGAGTGGTGTCAAGAGCAGAAGAAAAGGAGCAAGTATAAAAGGCCTCCAGCAGCTCTGAGGCTGCAGAGAGTGAGAACAAAACTTTACGGAATGGGGCAGGCCCTGATAACCTTATGTGCACTAGCTTTTTCAACATTTGTAACTATTTGGGATATGAAAATCCTGACTGCTAGTGGCAGGAAGGGAAGAGCTTCTTGAAAGACTGAGCAACCCCAGCCTCAGAGTATATTTAACCTTCTGCATAGCAGGAGTGTAGCAGTCCCTGCTATCTAAAGGCCTTGTTGAGGGGAATGGGATATGCTTTATGGAAGCCTGGGGAGGAAAAGGCCTTGGTCAAATTACAGTTAGCTCCAGGGAGGAATCCCAGTAACTGCAGAGAAGCTGCCAGTGTGCTTTTTTAAGAGACACCGTGGGAAAGCCAAAAAGAATAGAGAGCATGGCTAGTTCCCACAATCCCCAAATGACTCACAGGATCACCGAAGCACGCACAGAACAAGGGAGGGCAGGATATTAAATGAGGGTCTTGGCCCTGAAGAAATAGTGGGGAATTGGGGTCCAATATGAGTACCAAAGATTTCTTTTTTATTTTTTTTTACACTAGTTCTCCACTTTCATATAGGCACAGGGGAGAGTGTCACCCTAATGCTAATGCTGACCTTCAGATTTAAAGACAATATCTACACACATATTTATCACAGAGTGCATTTTTTTTCCATCTTTGCCAGTGAAGGAATAAATAAGGCATTCTTTTCAAAGCAAATTATTTCATTACATTACATTCTTATGCAGGATTTTGCAGCACATGAAATATATAATTTCATGCAGCAAACGAAATAAAGTCAAGAATAAGCTGAAATGATAAAAGATGATAAAAAGAAAAGAAAAATGTTAAGATAAACGGGGTGAATGTAAAAGGTTTATGAGAAAAAACACTCCTAAAACAAACAGCTTTGCTTGCTTTTGATATAGATTTGAGAGAATCTAAAATAAGTAAGAAAAGTACCAAAGTGCCTAAAGCATTCTTTATGCTGTTCTTACCTAGAAACGCAGCCATGTTCATAACTTGACTAAACACACAACTTGCAGGAGGTTCATCACCTGCAATACTTGAGAAATATGAAACATTTTTTTTATCATTAATATAAGCCTCCCAACTTTTAATAAGACACAACAGACCAGAAGAGAATTATCAAGTTACCTTATATATGGTGCATGCTTCACACCAGGTTTCCTGGATAACAAAAAGCATAGAAGCTCAGATTAAAGGATGGTCATTTATGCACAGTTTAACCTCTCCAATGGCAAAATTTTTGCTAAGTTTATTGATGAACAATGAATTACCAAGAGAAACTTTACCTTTCAGCTGAATTTAATGGGAAAATTTTGTCATCTTCCACAGCTATAAAGTATCTACCAAAAAGAAATATAAAAGTTTGTAAAACAACAAAAATCTTAAAAAAGGAGTCATTCGTCTTAACTACAAAAAATTCCATAAAATTTTTTTCTAATTGAGAAAATGCTTTTACTACAAGTCTTTACCTGTGGATCACCTACTACAATACGTGTGAGCGTGTCTGTGTGTGTCTGTGTGTGTGTGGTGTGTATGGGATGGAATGGGCAAGTGGAAGAAGGTGGGCAATAGCAGAGGAGCTGGACCAAATCGGGCACAAAATGGGCAGCCTGTGAGGGAAACTGAGGCAGAAGGACAGTGAAAAGAGAAGGGAGTAGTACTGTATCCAGCACAGATCGGGAGGGCCGGGGAACCAAAAGGGATGGATGGAGGGAGAAGAGAGAAGAGGCCACTGAGGCAGGGACATAGAGGAAAGGATCTTGGAGGAGTCGCCTTGGGGACAGAAATATAAAATAAATTAACTGGACCATGAACTAGATTTTGAATGGAATCCATAGCATGTTAGTGTCAAATTAGCAAATACTTGTGAATAATGGGTTCATATAACCAGTTTATAGAAGGTTCATTACTGGAAGAACACCCAAACATGAAATATAACCAGTATAGTTCAGTACCTGCTTTGTATAATTTATCACTTACCCTTGTTATTTATTTTGGGTAACAGAAGAAAGAAAGATTCAATTAGTAAATACATTATTTAAAAGTATTTATAAATACATGAATACAAAACTTTACATTTTTATCTACATTGCACATGAATCCCTAAATAATTAAATAAGAGACTACTTACACTATCCACAATCCAGCTGAAGTAAACAAGGTGAATACAAGAGGTAAAAACATCCATATGCTGCATTTCTTCCCATCCATGCCTATGCCACTGAAATAAAATGAATATGTATTAATAACTAAGGCAAAACTTTACCTCACTCTTTCAAGACAGCAAGGAAGTTTAATGTAACTGAAAAGTAAGGTATTTTATGCAATGAAACCATATTTTATAATACTCATTCAAATCCATATCCTTTCTGCCACCTACACATGTGGGAAATCCCCTGAGCAGTTAACATGGATGATGTTATTTTTTTTTTTTTTTTTCACATTTCTCAATTAAATGTAATGGATACATATAAATTCTTTTTTTTTTTTTTTAATCAAACAATATATTACACAATATATTTGGTTCATAGTAACGCATTCATACAGTATTTGTCCTTTTGTGTCTGGCTTGCTTCACAGATGATGTTATCTTAAATATTACAGAGTTTTAGTTAAGAAATGAAGACATTTATTCTTATACTAAATTATCAGGACAGAGAAGGGAAAAAACATCTGGGTTCGGCCTTCCAGGTGAAGAGCTAGCTCGGTACCAAGGGCTACTCCAGCATACGTTTAGTGCTATTATTAATATCTATGGATTTATGGAGCTGGCATATACATATGTCTACAGTCTGGCAGACAAGAGAATTAGAAACAAATGGTTATTAAATAAATTATATTGGCCAATGTAGGCAGAAATGACAAATGCTTTGGAACTTGGAACTTTTCTCGTGACATGTTACTGAGCAACTATCTCAGGAGATGCTAAAGATGAATGCTTTGGGAGCCAATGCATTGTGTAGGAAGTTAAATGAGGTCTGACAAAACACATCAGAAAAAATACAGATTTCAGGCATTTGGGATGTCATATTTTAAAGCAAAAATACATGAATAAAAAATTCTTCACAAAAATGAAGTGAAAACCAGAAGCACTAGAAGTGTCTATGAAAAATGATTGGTATTAAACAGAAAGAAATAACTGATCATCACTTTACTTCTTATCTTTCCCTCCAATCATCAGACAAAATCTATTTGAAACACTGGATGCCAACATAATCCTTCAGGCAAAACAAAACAAAACAAAACAAAAAACAAAAACACCTGTTCTGAGAAAATCAAGTGTCCTAGTGGCTTCTACTGGTGATCTGACAAAGAGAAGGAAAATGTGATTAAATGGTAGCTTAGGGAGATGTTACTGCTCATTATTTTGGGTTTTAGTATTTACTGCAAGAAGTTCATTTATGTGGTTTGAACTAGCACGCTACATTTTTGAGTACCTTCATGATATCTGCTTTCACTGCTGGAACTCTGGACATTTGAGGCCAAAGAGAAAGCATGACACTTTCTTAAGGCTGGTGGGCCAATCTCTTCTGCCACAGCACGGGAAGGTTTTAGTTCCCAGAACTGATCTACCTGATTAAGTAGCTCTTTCAGACCAGGAGAGAGCTGGGCCCAACAATTTGTTTTTGAACAGCCGTATATTAGTCTACACACCTATTTGGGCAGGAATGTTAAATATATTACAAAATCTAAGAGTAGAAAGACATTAGAGCCACTTTCAATCAATCCAATACAATTCACAATTATTGACATCCTGCTTGTGCCAGATACTATACAAGGTGGTGGAACTATTGAGCTGAGGTCGAAGCAGTGGTCTATGGCTATCCAGTTTCTAAAATGTGGAAGAATGATGAACATTTTAAGCACACATAACATGGCTAGTCAGTGTCAATTCATTTATTTAAGTCCAGGAAACTATGGGCTCATAATAAAAGCTATAAATTATGCTAACAAAAATAATTCCATAAGTAGCCAAGATGTAGGGGCAGTACAGAAAACATGATTTAGCATGTAAAATGAACTATTTTAGTTGGATTAGGGTGCTCAAACAGAATGAGTACAGCAGAGAGGTTACACTGGGAAAAGTTAGGAGACCTGGTTTCCAGCCTTAGCTTTGCCAATAACTAACTCTTGGGCCTGGGACAGTTACTTAGATCTGTAACACTAATTTTCCCATCCCGCTATATGAAGATGGTTAAATTCAAAGGAAATGAGAAGGATGTCAAAGACTGAGACCTCTGAGAGTGCTAATACCTTGGGGGTGGGGGTGGGGGTGGAGAGGAGGTGTCACCCAAATCCAGTATCATGGTTTAGCTTTGCAGTAACAGAATGCTCCAATGTACCCAGCATTAGGCCCAGAGGAACTTAACACCTGTTAATCATTTCTAAAATAGATTGGAGAATAAATAAAAATGCCAACTTATTAATGCGTAGTGACAAACACAACTCACAAATACGCACATTGGTTCCCCCTTCAGGAATATCTATATGGGAAATCAAAATTTGGAAACAGGGAAATAGAGTGAAGAAATTTAACCAGATAGTCCAAGAACAATGACATCAAGCTACAGTCGATTTATGGATTAATTGTTTTTAAAAGAGAAGCAGTGTGGTAGAATGGAAATAGTATGGCAAGGCACAGGATTGAAATCCAGCTCTGCCACTCAATAACTACAGGATCTTTGGCAAATTACCTTATCTCTTAAGCTTTACCTTAAACCTGGAAATAACTTCTATCTTGTAGGGTTCTGCTGAAAATTGCTGAAGATGTAGGTTAAGCACCTCACATATAAGCCCTGTTCTGTAAGTGGCAGCTCTGCCAACTGTAACTGCCAAGCAGACCAATACTTGTGTAAGGACAAGGCAGCCTCTCTCTAGAACAGGGTTCAGGACAACTTAAGGCTTTCTTTTCCTCTGGGCTCCCACTTTTCTAGACTCCATACAGACACCCTTCCTGATGGCAATAGTTTCGTTCTTCAGATGGCTTTTACCAAAATTAATTCATGTCTTAACTTTAATGCACACAGTGGAGGCTACCTTCCTTGGACTCAATTTTTTGGTTATCTTTCAGCACGCACTGCTTTTCTTGTTTTGTTTTGGAAGGATCTTAGTGGCTAATGGCTACTCTCCTAAATTGTTTTGTTTTTACTAGTTTAACTCTTAAAGGGCCACCTTATGTCCAAATTCTGGGAAAACCATATTGTATCCCTTGCATAATGATAGATGAAATTGCCCTTTCTTAACTCAAAGAGATACCTTGGGAGATGGAAAGAATAATGGTGATGACATCTAAGTCTATGGATAGCTGTATCATTAGTTCCAATGGAATTACTTTGGTGTTATCTTTTTTTTTTTTTTTAATAATTGCAGATTTGTATGCAGTTATAAGAAATATTATAGCGAGATCTCCCTGATGTAATATCATGCATAACCATAGCACAATATCAATAACCAGAAAATTGACAATGATACAATCTTTTGACCTTACACTGATTTCACGAGTTTTACAGTGTAGATTCGTGTGATCATCACAGTCAAGATACAGGAAGTTCCATCGACTTGACAGCCCTCATATTTCCATTTTATAACCATACTTATTTCCATCTCCTGCGTTCCCCCTTCCCTGTCCCTAAATCCCTGGCAACAACTAATCTGAAATGATAATTTCAGGGAAGCAGCTGTGGCTCAATTGGTTGGGCTCCCATTTACCATATGGGAGGCCCCAGGTTCAACTCCCAGGGCCTCCTGGTGAAGGCAAGTCGGCCGGCATGGTTGTGGTGAGCTGATGACCCGCGCGGTGCAGTGAGCTGGTGCAGCAAGATGACCCAACAAAACGGAGACAAACAGACACAGAAAAATGCAAAGCAAGTGGACACAGCAAGGGGTGGTGGTGGAGATAAATAAATAAATAAATCTTTTTAAAAAAAAAGAATGTTATACAAATGGAATATAATCTTCTAGGTTACACTATGAAACCTTTTGGAATTGGCTTTTTTCACTCAGCCTAATTTCCTGGATATCGATCCAAAGTTTCTGTTCATCAATAGTCTGTTCCTTTTATTGCTGGGTAGTATTCCATGGTATGGATATACCACAGACTGTTTAAACACTCATCTGTTGGAAGGTGCTTTAGTTTCCTTGGCTGTTCATGCAAATAACATGAAATGGGCCGGGTTAAACAACGGGAATTTACTAGTTCATGGTTTTGAGGCTAAAAGAAAGTCCAAATCAAGGCATCATCAAGGCGATGCTTTCTTCCCAAAGACTGTGTGTTCTGGGGCTGGCTGCCGGTGATTGTTGGTCCTTACTTGTCACAGGGCAAGGCACATGGTGGAGTCTCCTGGTCTCTCCCTTTTCTTCCGGGTTCTGTTGATGTTCTATGGCTTTTTTTTCTGTCTGAATTTCATTCTGCTTATAAAGACCTTCAGTAATAGGATAAAGACCCATCTTGATTGAGGTGTACCATGCCTTAACCAAAGTAACTCATCAAAATATCCTACTTACACAAAAGTTCACACCCACAGGAATGTATTAAGTTTAAGAACATGTTTTTTTCTGGGGTACATATAGCTCTAAACCACTACAGAAGACATCTTGGTTACTTCAAGTTTTTGGCTATTGTGAATGAAGTTGCTATGAATATTCATGTGTGACTTTTTTTTTTTTTTTTTTTTTTTTAGGAGGTACCAGGGATTGAACCCAAGACCTCATACATGGGAAACAGGCGCTCAACCACTTGAGCTACATCCACTCCCCTGTATGGGTTTTTTTAAAATTTTTAATTTTATCAAGATCCATTTCCATTTCTATGGAATAGATTCCCAAGATTGCAATTGCTGGGTCTTATGGTAGTTTCATGTTTATTTTAAAGAAACTGCCAAACTGCTTTCCAGAATAGCTGTACCATTTTGTATTCCCACTAGAAGTGTATAATTAATAGAGTTTCTTCATATCCTTGCCAGCCAGCTTTTTGCTGTTATCACTATTTTTTATTTCAGCCATTCTGATAGGTGTAAGGATAACTTATTGTGGTTCTATTTGGCATTTCCCTGATGGATAGTGATGTTAAATATCTTCTCGTGTACTTTATTTGCCATTTGTATATCCTCTTCACTGAAATATCTGTTCATGTCTGTGACAGTTTGAGATTATTTATGAATCCCCAAAAAAGAAAGATTATGTTTGTAAACCAATTTATTCTTCTGGGTGTGATGCCCTTTGAATATTGGATTCAGGTGAGGGGCCCTTGATTAAATTGCCTGTTAAGATTAGGGCTTTGATTCGACCACATCAGTAAGGCATGACTCAGGTTGAGTCCCCAGCCCCTTGGTGGGCCAATATAAACAGACACTCACTCAAGAAGATACACAGGAAGAGAGAGAGCTCTGTCATTTTTGATCCTAGGGTACTGGGGAGAGATGATCCATTCACCTGATCTTGGGAAGAGAACAGAACAGCTGAGAAGTCCCAAAAAGAAACGAGCCCTATGCCAGGAGAGAGAGGAAACCCTGAGAGACAAGCCCAATGCCAGTGTGCAGCTGAAAGAGAAGAAGTCCAGAGGGGAAGGCTGAACCCTCACAGAGATAAGTGACCATCTTGCTTCAACATGTGGCAACTGACTTTGGTGAGAAAGCAACCTTGGCTTGGACTCTTTAGGGCCTTGTAACTGTAAGCTTTTATCCCAAATAAATACCCCTTTTAAAAGCCAACAGATTTCTGGTACTTTGCATCAGCACCCCTTTGGCAGACTAATACAATGTCTTTTGCCCAACTGGATTCTTTCTTTACTGTTAAGAGTAAAAAACGGGCGTGGCTGCCAAGCTGTGCATTTGAGTCAACATGCCAGCCCCACTGCCCACCATCGTGGCCACTGTCCACCATCATGCCCGCTGCCTGCAAGGCCACTGTGGCAGTTATTTCTCTTCACAGATTGGGAGATACAGGGTATGGATGGGCATAAGCCTTTGCAGGTATCAGAAGTTCAGATATCAAATATACCTACTGGCCTGTACCGGTTATGCCTGTTACATTAAATATGAACATGAGTATGCCTTCTTGGTTTGATGTTATTGGGCTTTTGCCCAGTTCACAGGAGGAGGAACCTGAAATCAAGCAGACAGCAGAAAACATCAAAACTTTGATAGACCAAGAGGGTGAAGAATGGAATTCCTTCTAACAGGATTATTTGGGGAGGATTTTCTCAGGGAGGAGCTTTATCTTTATCTACTGCTTGTATCACACAACAGAAACTGGCAGGTGTCATTGCAAACAGTTGCTGGCCTCCACTTCAGGATTCATTTCCACAGGGTCCCAGCAGTGGTGCTAATAAAGAAATTTCTATTCTCTAGTGCAGGGGTTCTTAACCTTTTCTGTTCCATGGACTCCTTTGCCAGTCAGGTGAAATGAATACTACTGTAATTTATTTATTGCATACATTCATAAGTGAAGGAAATGCTAGCTTTCAGTTAAAGGTCAAAGAAAATAAAGATACTAAGTTGACTTTTTTCAATTCAAGCTCACAGACCCCGTGAAACCTTAACCCCTGGTTAAGAATCCCTGCTCTATTGCCATGGAGATTACAGCCCTTTAATTCTCCTAATGTTTGGTTCTCTTACTGCTGAAAGGCTAAAAACATTGGTAAATCCAGGCATTATAACCTTCAAAAACTATGAGGGCATAATGCAGTTGATTAACCAGGAAATGATGGATATCTCGCAATTCATTGATAAAGTCCCACCATCAGTTGATTGACATCACTAAGAGGCCTTATGTAGAAGTACATCAGCATCATTGTAGCAGAATAGAAATCTTT
Organism: Tolypeutes matacus; assembly: GCA_026826555.1. Classification (NCBI taxonomy): domain Eukaryota; kingdom Metazoa; phylum Chordata; class Mammalia; order Cingulata; family Chlamyphoridae; genus Tolypeutes; species Tolypeutes matacus. Next base: position 1,827,268 of record JAKSZT010053778.1, on the reverse strand, counting down.
AAATGTGCCCAATCCTGAAACTTCTTGTTTGCAGTGTTAGAATACTTTGCAAGTACAAACAAATGACACAGACTAAATAATGTCTCCTTGTCGGAAATGTATGTTCTTTTAAGTTTCCATACATGTATTTGTATAATATGATCCTGGAATATCCTAGTATTAAATTAGGTGAAGAAGCTATCTTCTTTATCTCAAATGTAATCTGGAAAAATAATAAAATACTGCAATCAGAATTTTTTTTACATTATTTGGAAATTATTTGTATGCTTAATGAAAATTGGTTCAGGTATAAATGAGCAGTTAAGACATAAATGATTAAAGCGTACTGTGACTTAAACTATGGATTTATTCCAAAATTGCCTTGTCACCACATAGTGGCCATATATTTATATATGTATTCATATATACATAATAATTGTAATACAAAATAAGAATGAGATGGTATTATTCCTAATAAAAGGAATATACATTTAAGTGTTAGTGGAAGCGTAATATTATTGCTCTCCTCAATTAATGACCCTTTTATTTTGGGGACAATTTTTTTTTTAACATATCATTTCTATTTAATATTCTTTTCTCCTCTCTAGAAAAAAATGTGTTCTTCCTTTACTATCCTTCATAGGAGACCAAATATTGCTTCCTTGCATAGACATGTGGTGTTAATAAATGCTGTAGCCTGACATTCTGAATCACAGACATATGGTATTTATGATGTATTTAGACTTATAATAATGAAATCAGACATCACTTAAAACTTATGTACTACTTATTTCTTCAACTGTATCTTAGTCCAAATTTAGACTTATTCAGTTATTAGACAGGAGTAATTTTAATTTTCTGTAATCAACTGGAAGAATAATTAGATCATACTCTAGTATGTTCTGAAATATTTAAGACTTGATCTTAAAACTTGTAATTTCTAAGATGATTTGGTGTAAGATGATTATCCTTGTAGCACAGAGTTTGTTTACTTATTTTGTACATGTTTGAATCTAATTAGATCCATCAGAAAATTTTGCTTTATTTTTATTTGCCAAAGAATTTCTTTGAAATTTTGACTTTAGTCAAATGATTTTTTAATTAGTTTTTGTGCAAAACATAAAATAGCAATCTTTTTATTTTATAGTCAAAATTTTCAGATTACTAGTAAAAATTATTTGAAAACAAATATCTGGGTAATAAAGGTTAGTCAGAACTCGATATGTAAGGTATTACCACATGGTTTAATATTTATTTGAAATGTATGCTTGGTATTCTTCAACTATTAATTTTTTGGCTGTATTCCACCTGCTCAAAACAATGGTGGGATTGTACTTTTGTAAATGGGTGCTAATTGATAATGGAAATAGTTTGGCAGTATACAATATAGAATGTTAATAATTAAGCCATATGTTTATGTCTGGATTAAAATTTTTTAATCATTTACAAACACACTGTCCTTTACTTTGAGGAATATAAACATTATATTCAGTTATACAAATCAGCAACATCTTATTTATGGTAAGATATCTTATTCTGTTGAAAAGTTTTGCTGTAGTATGGGAAAATGTAAATCTTTTTCACAGTTTCTATCAATGTGAAATAAAATTTAATTCTGAAAAAAAAGTAAAAAATGATTTTGGAGTTCTTATATTTTAGATACTAGTTCTTTAATAAGTGGTTCACAAATATTTTCTCCTAGCTTGCCACTTCATCCACTTAACAGGGTCTTTTGCAGAGCAAAAAGTTTCTATTTTTATGAGATCCAATTTTCCTTCTACATATTGTGACTTTTGGTGTCAAACTCTTTTCTTAGCCTTAGACCCTGAAGATTTTCCTTTACGTTTTTTTCTAAAAGATTTATAGTTTTAGATTTTACATTAAATCTATGACCAGTTATGTCTTTTAAAATTATAGGTCTGCATTATCTTATCTAATTTGGTTAGTCTTGGATGGTTTATAAATCATTTTGATAAGGATCAGGAAATGCATGATGATCTAAGTCAGACCTCTGAAGTAGTAAAGGAAGGTTCTTATGACGAAGAACATACATTTTAGCCATAATATACTCTTACCACTTCAGGTGCTTTTGACAACAGACTAGTATGAGCTTAAGAACAGGAGAGTAATGAGATATGTATTTGTGTGGGGGTGGGTATAGATGGGGGAAAACACCGTTATTTATTCCACCTCCTTATTCGCCTTTGAATAATCATGGAGACCAAAGTAAAAATCTCTTTCAGGACCAGTTCCTGGTTTTGTTAACCCACCTATGCCTCATCTGACATATCTTGGGCCTTTTCTTCTTTCTCCCCTCTTTGTAGAACTGTGCTAACTAAGGAAGGGAACTCTGTTTTCTTGCCCCGCAAAGAATCTCTTTGTCCTTCTTTAGCCCATACTCAGCCTATAATGTGACCAAAGAACCTGCAGTAGAGAAACATCACTGACATGCTCTCTGCTTTCTGTGCTGGAGGAGGATTCTTGGAGGTGACAGGAGACGAAGGCTTGGTTTAGTTTGGTTACACAGGAATTGCTCTGAGCTGCTTTGGCTTGAAAAGTGCAGATACTTGACCAGAAGTACCTTTGCAAAGAACAAATGAATAGATCTATTAAATTAACTCTCTTCACTTTGCCTCAGTGTTGTCTGTGAATTAAAAGTTAAAATTGGGAGGTGGTTCTCTTTCTTCCATCCTTTTAGACACCATTAAAATAGTACATTGCTTCCAGTAGCATCAGAAAGTTTCACCCAAAGTTTACTTCATTTCCTAGCAAAGACAAGTTCCACTTTCTGGATCAAGAAGGTTTTCCTGAGCTAAATCAATAAGGTATCTACCAGCTAGGAGAGTACGTTTTTCCTTGCCTCTTTAAGGAAAGAGAAGAATACTTCACATTCCTAAGATAGTTTTATATTTGCATTCTGAATTATTCTTTTTAAATTCAGTATAATACTCTATGGATATTAGTAAATCTTCAAATAATACCTCAAGTAAAAACCTTCAAATAATTAATTGTTTATATGTCCAAATGGGAAATTATTATCTGGCACAATGTCACCTAATAAGCTTCTGACAAAAGGAGGAAAAGAGTTAGAATTGCATAAACCTTCTTGAAAGGGTTCTGGCATTTAAATTTGGTTTGGAAGACTCTCGTCCAAATGGTATCATTTATCAAAATGATTTGCAAAGCTGTTATCCAGATGGTCAAATCTTCCTAGAGAACCAATACTGCTGTCTATACATTTCTATCCCATGTTCTCTTCTTCCAACAAATGTCATTCCCAAAATTTGAGTGATCTTCAATCTCTTTTCCCAATCTGTGGTATAAGCGAATCTGCCTAGTGGGTACGCTTCAACATTTTGCCAAAAAAGCTAAATAATGCTTTCTGGGGGAAAAAAGGGATTTGCTTGTTAAGAATTAGAAGGATTTTGTACTACCTGAGTAATGGAAAGAAGCAGCTGTAGTTCATGGTCTCTGGAACCTGATTACCAGGTGTCAGAATCCCAGCTCTGCCACTTATTAGCTGTGTGACCTTGGGTAAGTCCCCTCTGTGCCTCAGTTTCTTCAGTAAAGTGAACGTAGTGATGGTACCTCCCTCACAGGTTTTTTTTATTTTTATTTTTTTAATGATGATTGGAAATAGATTTAAAGCACTTAGCTGCTATGCACATAGCAAGCCTTCAATAGATGTTAACTATATTCCATTGAAAGTGCTGTTCAGGGGCTTCAGTTATTTACTTTTAGTTTTTGTGAATTATCAAGAAATGAGCTTCCTGCCACAGTAATTTTTCATTCTGTTCTCAGGGCCAGCTGGAATGGAGCAGGAAAGATTAATGAGTCACCCCACTTATGACCAGGACTGTCACAGAGTCTATGAAACAAGAGTATCCTTGATTTTTTTTAACCTTCTGGAAATCTTAAGTTATCTTCCATGTGTGTCATGGGCAAATGTGAAGGGCTTGAATTATGCTGTAATTCATCTGCAATTGTGATTGGTAATGACAAGGACTATTTGTTTTGTTTTTTTCCCTAAAACGTTTATAGACTGTTGGATATAAATCAGCATGGGGAGATATGCAATAAAACCAACAAATAAGTTACACTCATTATGCTGACATTTAAAATTTTGTTTCCACGGAATCTTAAGTTTTGGACAGCAAGATACTCTGCATGACCTGCTGTCACCTTTAGAATATATGACTGCCCCTAATCAGACAGCTACAAGTAATTTTATTCAATCTATAAGGTCAATTTTCCTCAGAAAATAAATTTCATGAGCACCAGCAAGAAACAGTATATTAATTAGTAAAGTATTTCTGTAAAATATCACCAACCCCTAAGAGAGCATGATGATTTCTAAATAGAATCAGTGGTGATTGTTTTTTCTCCAAAACTGTCCTCTCTCTCTCTCTCTTTTTTTTTTTTTTTAGGTTCTGAGAGCCAGGGATTGAACCTGGGGCCTCGTATGTGGGAAGCCAGTGCTCAACCACTGAGCCACATCTGCCCCCCTCTAATGCTCTCTTGATTTCTAAAAGCAATTGCCTTCATTCAATTGACAGATGGCTATAGGGATCCTTTCGTGCTAGTGGCCCAAAGGATCCTTTTTCTCAGAAATAGAGGGAATACATTGTCCCTACACCATTCACAGAATACCCCTAAAGGAAATTCCTTCTACCAGTACTTCAATTCAACAATATCTCCATAGAGAGTCTATGACAAGATCCTCCTTGATGAGAGACGGGGTATGGAGGGCAAAGAAGCAAGGACAGAAAGCAGGCTTATGATCCATGTCTGGAAGGAACTTTGGGTGTGATTACAGGCATATGAACTGGCTGGAAGTTAGTAGATCAAAAGCTAAGGGAGGGAATTGGATTCCCAAAGGAACCACAGCCAAGCTAATAAAACCTTTTGACTGCTGCACCCTCAGACCCCTAAATTTGTACCAGCAGAGAGTGGGCTGCAAAAGCTGTCCAGCCACCAAGGAGGACATATCTCTGATATCCACTTCACAGTTGGTCAAGGAGGAAAGTGAACAGGAAGAGTCCTCCTCCCCTGAGGGCAAGGCTAGGGGACACAAAGAATGTGGTTAAGGGGGTTACTACTGAAGGGCAGAACCAGGGTCTAATGAGGGAAATTCCTCCCCTGCCTGCCACAGAATTCCAGCCTTGCTACACACCAGTGCATTTCTTTCTCTCCTTTTTTGAATGGGAGTTTTCATCATGGTGTTTCTACCCCCTGTTCCAACATTGTATATTGACCAAGTGTAGAAGGGGAAATAATTTGTTTTATAGTTCATAGGTTGCCGGACCACGAGGAACCACATTCGAACCTGATGGAATAGACTGCATACCCTGAGGCCATGGACTTTGAGGTGGTATTTATTGGATGGGACTTTGGTTTGTCTTCCTTGGGGAAAGAGCGAGTGTGTTCTATGTGTAGGAAATAGGGCATCACTGATACTTGGTGGCTAAAGGGGCTGGCTATAGCAAAAGATGAAAATCCATTCTCTTCTCTTCCATTGTGTTAGAATAATAATTAGGCATATGGCTGTTTGGCTATACTATACTTCCCAGTTTCTTCTGTACTGCAAAGTAGCCATGTGACTAAATTCTTGCCAATGAGATGTGAGCAGAAGGGAAGTGTGCCACTTTTTGACCATTTCCTATGGGCTAAGATGGTAATGACCAGAAGACAGAAGCAATGTTGAAGATGGCTTGGCTGTCATGAACTTCCCTTCCTCCACTGATATGAAACATCTACCCTGGACTGTTACATGAGAAAAAAAAAAAAAAAAAAAAAAAACTTCATTTTTTAAGCCACATTATTGTTGAGTTTCTTATTACAGCAGCTGAACATTTTACTTGAACTAATAGTCAGATATTCGGTTAATTGCAGCATGAAACATATGATCTGATATCCCACACTATTCTCTATTAAGAAGGAGAAAGCTGCTCTACATATGAGCTACTTGAGTGGTATATTGATTCTTTGGTGACACTAATTTAACAGAATCCTGCCCCAGGGAATCAGTTGAAATCTAAGAGTTTCAAGTGACTAGGTAGTTTCCCCAAGTACCTGGCAGAATAAAAACCAAGGAATGGCTTCCTTGGGTAGCAATATCTCCCAGGAGGTATGAAAAGGCTGAGTAGTATTAATTTTATTTTATAGATGACAATTAGGTGCTTACTCTTGCCATGCCTGATTCAGCAGTTTTCAAGAATCTCTTCTAGACTCTTTGCCATATTCAATTATTCCACATGCCATCAAATCCCTAAGGTAAAATACAAACAAACAAAAACCTATAAAGCAGTCTAACCACACACTAACTGGAAATGGGATCCTCGTGCCTGGAAGCCCCTAATCCACAGCTATAAAACAGCATCACAAGGCTTTCTGGCCCACGACACAGCTCCAAATGTCACACCAAACAATGACCCTTTGTGATGCTGGCTCTCTCTTGCTGGGCTCTGACACCCAACACCTGGTTCAGTGAAGAGGAACAACCAAGCATGAAACAAACCAGATCAAAATAAGAAATGTATTCCCCGCAAATCTCCAGTTGCCAGACATTGTCAAGTAAGTTCAAGGATGGGAATTTGAGGTCAACTTCAGGTCAAATTTTACGTGCCTAACATTAGAATGCCAGGGCTGAGAAATGCTAGCTAGGCTAATGGACCCAACCATCAAACCCCAAACGCTGAACTTGTTCAACTTCAACAAACAAAATGGTAGTTGCTCAGTGGAGGTGCTCTACCAAAGGTGATGGTCAAAGTGATACCTCCTGCACCCTCCATTACAGTGGGAAGGCAGAACACAGCAGGAACTACGAGCACATGTCTTAGAATCAGACTCTCTGGTTTTGAATCCAGGCTCTGCCACTTAACTAGTTGGGTGACCTTGTGCAAATTACTTGACCTCTCTTCACCTCAATTTTCTCAGCTATAAAATGAGGGACACAATAGTGCCTGTCTCCTAGGGCTGCCATGAAAATTAACGGAATTAACACATATAAGGCACTTTAGTAAGCACACGGCAAGCACTCTGTAATAAATATAAGCTATTATAATTATAAATGGTTGTCTTAATATCAGTGACACCCACCCCATTTGTGGTCCAGGAAAGAAAGTAGAACTGCAGATTTAGTCCAGCTAAATGGTTACTGCTTAGGAATTCAGTGAGGAACCTAAAAGAGAATGTAGGATATGCTTTCTTTTTTTCTTTTTTTTTTTTTTTGAGGTACTAGGGGCTGAGGATTGAACCCAGGACCTTGTATGTGGGAAGCTGGTGCTCAACTACTGAGCCACATTGGCTTCCCTGAGTTGGTTTTTCATTTGTTCTGCTTGTTGCTTGTTTTTGTTTATTCAGGAGGCACTGGGAACTGAACCCAGGACCTCCCATGTGGGAGGTGGGCGCTCAACCACTTAAGCCACATCTACTCCCAGGATATGCTTTCAACCTTCTCTTGGTGAAGCAGGGTATGAATGACCTGGTACAAAAATCTTTCAAACAGTCCCTTAGAAATTACTTTATGCTGATGAAAAACAGCATAAAACAAACAAATCCACATACATGAAATATAGCAGACCAGAGGTTGCTTTGTGAAGTCAAGAAAGCTGTGTGGATTATGGCTCAGACATGCTGCAGGAGGCTGTACATCATTCTGCACCCTTCTCATGGCCAGAAAAACTAATCAACAACTCAGAACCCAGACTGTCCATGCATGCTCAGACCTACAACAGCACCAGAACGAAAAGCAATGAGCCCAGGGACTTGTAAAATGCAGCCAACTGCCTGATTCTTGTTTTCCCAAAGCCAACCAGCACCCCATGCGCCTCGTGAAGGGACCTAACATAGTTCCTCGTTTCATGCAGGACCCTGTACAAAAACAACCTGGAACAGCCTGCATAAATATCAGCCTCCTCCATCCTCCTCAATCCTTTACCCCCTTTCCATGGAACCTCTTACTTCCTATTAATTTTTTTTTTTAACTTTATTTTGTACATTTAATAATTGAAAACATAAGCAATAAAAAACTAAAAAGTAAACACAGATGAGTAAATATATACATTTCTCAATTAAATATAATGGATACATGTAAATTTTGTTTTTTGTTTTTTGTTTGTTTTTTTGTTTTTTTTGTGTGTGTGAATCAAACAATATATTACACAATATATTTGGTTCATAGTAATGCATTCATACAGTATTTGTCCTTTTGTGTCTGGCTTGCTTCACTCAACATAATGTCCTCCAGATTCATCCATGTTGCCATATGCTTTATGACTTCATTTGTTCTTACAGCTGCATAATATTCCATCGTGTGAATAGACCACAGTTTGTTTATCCATTCATCTGTTGATGGACACCTGGGTTGTTTCCAACTTTTGGCAATGATGAATAATGTGGCGATGAACATTGGTGTGCAGATGTCTGTTCGTGTCACTGCTCTCAGTACTTCTGGGTATATACCCAGTAGTGGTATTGCAGGGTCACGTGGCAAGTCTATATTCAACTTCTTTAGGAACTGCCAAACAGTCCTCCATAGTGGATGTACCATCCTGCATTCCCACCAACAGTGAAGAAGTGTTCCTATCTCTCCACATCTTCTCCAACACTTGTAGTTCTCTGTCTTTTTAATAGTGGCCATTCTGATAGGTGTGAAATGATATCTCATTGTAGTTTTGATTTGCATTTCCCTAATCATGAGTGATGTTGAGCATTTATTCATGTGTTTTTTTGCCATTTTTTTTCTTCTTCGGAGAAATGTCTATTCAAGTCTTTGGCCCATTTTTTAATTGGGTCATTTGTCTTTTTATTGTTGAGCTGTAACATCTCTTTATATATCCTGGATATTAAACCCTTATCAGATATGTGATTTCCAAATATTTTTTCCCATTGAGTTGGCTGCCTTTTCACCCTTCTGACAAAGTCCTGTGAGGTGCAAAAGTGTTTAATTTTGAGGAGGTCCCATCTATCTACTTTTTCTTTTGTTGCATGTGCTTTGGTTGTGATGTCCAAGAAACCACCACCTACTACAAGGTCTTGAAGATGTTTCCCTACATTTTCTTCTAGTAGTTTTATGGTCCCGGCTTTTATATTTAGATCTTTGATCCATTTTGAGTTGATTCTTGTATAGGGGATGAGATAGGGGTCCTCTTTCATTCTTTTGGTTATAGATATCCAGTTCTCCCAACACCATTTGTTGAAGAGACTGTTTTTTCCCATCAGCGTGGGCTTGGTAGGTTTGTCAAAAACCAGTTGACTGTATAGGTGAGGGTTTATTTCTGGATTCTCAATTCTATTCCACTGATCGATATGTCTATCTTTATGCCAGTACCATGCTGTTTTGACCACTGTAGCTTTGTAATATGTTTCAAGGTCAGGCAGTGAAATTCCTCCCACATTGCTCTTCTTTTTTAGAATACTTTTGGCTATTCGGGTGCACTTACCCTTCCAGATGAATTTGGTAATTGCCTTCTCTAATTCTGTAAAGTAAGCTGTTGGGATTTTGAATGGTATTGCATTGAATCTATGAATCAGTTTGGGCAAGATTGACATCTTCACGATATTTATTCTTCCAATCCATGAACACGGAATGTCTTTCCATTTGTTTAGGTCTTTTTTAATTTCTTTTAGCATTGTTTTGTAGTTTTCTGCATATAGGTCCTGTACTTCCTTGGTTAAATTAACTCCTAGGTATTTGAGTCTTTTTGTTGCTATTGAAAATGGAATTTTCTTCCTGATTTCCTCCTCAGATTGTTCAGTACTAGTGTACAAAAACATTACTGATTTTTGCGTGTTGATCTTATATCCTGCCACTTTGCTGAACTCATTTATTAGTTCAAGTAGCTTTGTTGTGGATACTTCAGGATTTTCTAAATACAGGATCATGTCATCCGCAAACAGTGAGAGTTTTACTTCCTCTTTTCCTATTTGGACGCCTTTAATTTTTTTGTCTTGTCTAATTGCCCTAGCAAGAACTTCTAGTACAATGTTGAATAACAATGGTGACAGTGGGCATCCTTGTCTTGTTCCTGATCTTAGGGGGAAAGCTTTCAACCTTTCCCCATTGAGTATGATGTTGGCTGTGGGTTTTTCATATATGCCTTTTATCATATTGAAGAATTTTCCTTTTATTCCTATCTTTTGAAGTATTTTTATCAAAAAAGGATGTTGGAAAAAAAAAACACTACGTGTCCAGAAGGTGTTGACACGGAAAAAAAAAAAAACCAACCAAAAAAAAAACACTACATGTCCAGAAGGTGTTGACACAGAAAAAAAAAAAAAAAACCAAAC